>CM063292.1:0-40000 GCA_032173965.1 Sitta carolinensis
CGGACAAGGTTACCGGCCAGCGGCTACCAGGCCGGCGACAGGCTACCCGGCCAGGAAAAGGTACCGGCAGCGGCTACGGCAGCGGCCAGCAGGCGCCGGAAACGGTTACCGGCAGCAAGGTTACCGCCGCACGGTTACGGCGGCCAGGTACCGCGGAACAGCACCCCAGGCACAGGTCTCCGGCGGGAACGTCTACCGGCAGAACAGGTCTACCGCAGGCAGGTTACCGCCGGACACAGGTCACCCGCGACAAGGTTACCGCCCGGCTGGAAGCGGCAGCAGTCACGGCACAGTTACCCGGCCGGGAACGGACCGCGGCAGTCTACCGGCAAGGCACAGCACGGCGCGGCTAGAACCGGCAGGCAAGGCTACCCAGGCACGGTCCAGTGAGCAGGTTACCCGGCAAGCGCAGTTACCCCGGCCAGGCGGCCTAGAGGCGGCAGAACAGGCACACGTTACCCGGCCAGGAAACAGGTCTACCCGGCGAGGGCACAGGTCTACCCGGCCACGGGCTCCGGCAAGGCCGGCGAGGACAACAGGTCTACCCGGCCACCGCGCACGGTTACCGGCACGAGGCCTACGGTACGGCCGAGGACAACGGCTACCGGCTACGAACAGGCTACGGCCGGGAAGGACAACAGGGTTCAACCGCCGGGCTCGTCGCGGCAGCAGGTCTACCGGCCAGCAACAGTCTACCGCAGGACAACAGGTCTACCGCGAGCACAGTACCCGGACCAGGTACGCAGATCTCCCCGGCCAGGACAACAGGTCTACCCGCCACGTACCGGCAGGACAAGGTCGCGGGACAGTCCCGGCACGGTCCGGCAGGCGCCCAGGAAACGGTCTACCGGCCAAGGCAGTAGCGCCAGAAGTACCGGAAACAGGTCTACCCGGCCAGGACAAAAGTCTACCGCCGCGGCTGAGGCAACAGTCACCCGGCAAGTACCGCCAGGCAAGGTCTACCGGCCACGGCCTAGACGTCCGCAGGCACGGCACCGGCCAAAACGGCCCGGCCAGAGGCACGGGCACGGCCCGGCACAGGTCTACCCCGGCAAGCGGCCAGGACCGGCCGGACAACAGGTCTACCCGGCCACGGCCCCGGCCGAGGCTCTCGAGGCAAGGCACGGCAAGGCACTCCGCCGGCAACAGGTTAAGGCGGACAACAGGTCTCCCCGGGAAGCTACGGCCCGGGCACGGCTACGCCGCAAGTACGGTTACCAGGCACGGCAAGGCACCCCGGCCGAGGCACAGGTTACCCCGGCCGAGGGCGCAGGTCTACCCGGCCAGGACACGGTTACCCCGGCCAGGACAACAGGTCTACCCGGCCGAGGCAACAGGTCTACCCCGGCCACGGGGCCTACGGCTAGGCCGGCGAGGACAACAGGTCTACGGCAGAACAGGTCTACCCGGCCAGGACAACAGGTCTACCCGGCCACAGCGGCCTACCAAGCCGGCGAGGACAAAGGTCTACCCCGCAGGACAACAGGTCTACCCGGCCAGGACACAGGTCTACCCCGGCCAGGAGGTCTACCCGGCAAGGTGGCCAGGAAACAGGTCTACCGGCCACGGCAACAGGTCTACCCCGCCACGGCGGCTACCACCGGCCGAGGACAACAGGTCTACCCGGCCAGGCACAGGTCTACCCGGCCAGGACAACAGGTCTACCCCGGCCAGGACAACAGGTCTACCGGCCAGGCCAGGCTACGCGAGGACAACAGGTCTACCCGGCCAGGCACAGGTCTACCCCGGCCACGGGGCCTACGGCTAAGGCCGGCCGAGGACAACGGTCTACCCCGGCAGGACAACAGGTCTACCCGGCAGGCAAGGTCTACGGCCGGGCACGCTACCCGCAGGACAGGTACGCCCAGTGCAGGACAACAGGTCTACCCGGGCCAGGCTACACGCGGGAAACAGGTCTCCCCGGCACAGTCTACCGGCAAGGGCAGAACCGCAAGGCAAGTACCGGCCAGACAACGTCTACCCGGCAGGAACAGGTCTACCGCCGAGGCACAGTCTACCCGGCAGGTGCTACGGAGCCGGCAGGAAACAGGTACCGGCCAGGACAACAGTCTACCCGGCACGGACAACAGTTACCCGGCCACGGGCCTACGGTAAGGCCGCCGAGGACAACAGTCTACCCCGGCCACGAAACAGGTCTACCCGCGGGACAACAGGTCTACCCGGCCAGGCACGTCTACCGGCCAAGGAAACGGTCTACCCCGCCGGACAAAGTCTACCCGGCAGCAACAGTCTACCGGCCAAGGCTAGCTACCGCAGACACAGGTTACCGCAGGACAACAGTTACCCGCCAGACAACAGGTCTACCCGGCGAGGCACAGGTCTACCCGGCCAGTGACGGCTAAGCCGGCGGGACAACAGTCACCCGGCCACGGACACAGGTCTACCCCGGCAACGCCTACGTAGGCCGGCCGAGGACACAGGTCTACCGGCCAGAAACAGGTTACCCCGGCCAGGCAAGGCTACCCGGCCGAGGCACGTCTACCTAGCCGCCAGGACAACAGGTCTACCGCAGGCACATCTACCGGCCCCCCCCAAGCTACCGGCACCACAGTCTACCCCAGGCACAGGTCTACCCGCCAGGCAGCAGGTCTACCGGCCGGGCCAGGCTACCGGCAGGACAACAGGTCTACCCCGGCCGGACAAAGTCTACCCGGCAGGCACAGGTCTACCCCGGCCACGGGCCTACGGTAGCGGCGAACAACAGGTCTACCCGGCCGAAACAGGTCTACCGCAGGAAAAGGTCTACCCCGGCCAGGGCTAGGCTAAGCCGGCCAGGACAACAGGTCTACCCGGCCACGGACAACAGGTTACCCGGCAGGAAACAGTCTACCCGGAGGCCCTCGGCAGGCACAGGTTACCGCCAGGAAACAGTCTACCCGGCAGGCGGCTACGCGGGCGCTACCGGCCAGGCAGGTCTACCCGCCGAGAAAAGGTCTACCCGGCAGGACAACAGTTACCCCGGCGGCCGTAACCGCAGGAAAAGGTCTACCCGGCAGGACAACGGTTACGCCGGACAAGCTACCCGGCCAGGCAGGTACGGCCAGCACGCGGCACGGCTAAGGCCGGCCAGGACAACAGGC
This sequence comes from Sitta carolinensis, assembly GCA_032173965.1. NCBI lineage: Eukaryota > Metazoa > Chordata > Aves > Passeriformes > Sittidae > Sitta > Sitta carolinensis. Next base: position 3,102 of record CM063292.1, read on the forward strand.
ACGGCAGACCCCGCACGGACAACAGGTCTACCCAGGCCAGAGGACAACAGGTCTAACCGGCCGAGGAACAGGTCTACCCGGCCGGCAAGTAAGCGGCGAGGCAACAGGTCTACCAGGCAGGAAACAGGTCTACCCCGGCCACGGACAACAGTCTACCCCGGCCACAGGGCTACGGCTAAGGCCGGCAAGGACAACTACCCCGCCAACGGTGGCCAACGGCTAAGGCCGGCCGAGGACAACAGGTCTACCCGGCCACGGACAACAGGTCTACCCGGCGAGGACAACAGGTCTACCCCCGGCCCTAGGGCACAGGTCTACCCGGCCACGGACAACAGGTATACCCGGCCGGACAACAGGTCTACCCCGGCCAGGGCAGCAGGTCTACCCCGGCCAAGGACAACAGGTCTACCCCGGCCACGGACAACAGGTCTACCCGGCAAACGGCGGCCTACGGCTAAGGCCGGCCGAGGACAACAGGTCTACCCCGGCCGAGGGACAGGTCTACCCCGGCCAAGGACAAAGGTCTACCGCCAAGACGGCCTACGGCAAAGGCCGGCCGAGGACAACAGTCTACCCCGGCCACGGACAACAGGTCTAGCCCGGCCACGGACAACAGTTCTACCCCGGCCACGCGGCCTACGGCGAAGGCCGGCCGAGGACAACAGGTCTAACCCGCCACGGACAAAGTCTACCCCGGCCATGGACAACAGTCTACCCGGCCACGGCGGCTACGCTAAGCCGTCCAGGACAACAGGTCTACCCGGCCACGGACAACAGGTCTACCCTGGCCACGGACAACAGGTCTACCCCGGCCACGGGGCCTACGGCTAAGGCCGGCCAAGGAAACAGGTCTACCCGGCCACAGACAACAGGTCTACCCGGCCAGGGACAACAGGTCTACCCCGGCCGAGGACACAGTCTACCCCGCGAGGGCCAGTCTACCCGGCCAGGACAACAGGTCTACCCCGGCCAGGACAACAGGTCTACCCCGGCCACGGCCACGGCTAAGCCGGCCGGACAACAGGTCTAACCCCGGCCGAGGCAACAGGTCTACCCCGGCCACCGGAAACGGCTAACCCGGCAACGCAACCCAAACAGGTCTACCCCGGCCACGGCGGCAGGCTAAGCCGGCCAGGACAACGGTCACCCCTTACGACACAGTGCCCAGCGACAACAGGTCTACCCCGGCAAGGGCAGCAGGTCTACCCCGGCCACGGGGCCTACGCTAAGGCCGGCCAAGACAACAGGTCTACCTCGGCCACGACAACAGGTCTACCCAGCCGAGGAGAACAGTCTACCCCGGCCGAGGCAGCAGGTCTACCCCGGCCACGGTGCCTACGGCTAAGGCCGGCCAGAGGACAACAGGTCTACCCCGCCACGGACAACAGTCTACCCGCCACGGACAACAGGTCTACCCCGGCCACCGAGGCCTACGTAAGGCCGGCCGAGGACAACAGGTCTACCCCGGCCACGAAAACAGGTCTACCCCGGCCGAGGACAACAGGTCTACCCCGGCCATGGCGCAGGCTACCCCGGTCAAGGACAACAGGTCTACCCCGGCCGCGGACAACAGGTCTACCCGGCCACGGACAACAGTTCTACCCCGGCCAAGGTGGCCTACGCTAAGCCGGCCAAGGACAACAGTCTACCCGGCCACGACAAAAGGTCTACCCGGCCAGGACAACAGGTCTACCCCGGCCGAGGCACAGGTCTACCCCGGCCACGGGCACAGGTCTACCCGGCCAAGGACAACAGGTCTACCCCGGCCATGGACAACAGGTCTACCCGGCCACGGGCCTACGGCTAAGGCCGGCCGAGGACAACAGGTCTACCCCGGCCAGGACAACAGGTCTACCCCGGCCAGGACACAGGTCTACCCCGGCAACGGCCGGCCGAGGACAACGTCTACCCGGCCAGGACAACAGGTCTACCCCGGCCAGGGCAACAGGTCTAGCCCGGCCAAAGGACAACAGTCTACCCCGCCACGGACAACAGGTCTACCCCGCCCCACGCTAAGGCTCGGCCAGGACAACAGGTCTACCCCGGCCAGGGCACAGGTCTACCCCGGCCAGGGCACAGGCTAAGCCGGCCAGGGACAACAGGTCTACCCGGCCACGGAACAACAGGTCTACCCGGCCAGGACAACAGGTCTACCCCGGCCGAGGCACAGGTCTACCCCGGCCACGGGCTAACGGCTAAGCCCGGCGAGGACAACAGGTCTACCCCGCCCGGACAACAGGTTACCCGGCCACGGACAACAGGTCTACCCCGGCCACGAGGCCTACGGCTAAGGCCGGCCGAGGACAACAGGTCTACCCCGGCCACGACAACAGGTCTACCCCGGCCGAGGACAACAGGTCTACCCCGGCCGAGGGCAGCAGTCTACCCCGCCAAGGACAACAGTCTACCCGGCCACGGACAACAGTCTACCCCGGCCAACGGCGGCCTACGGCTAAGGCCGGCCGAGGACAACAGGTCTACCCTTGGCCGAGGCAGCAGGTCTACCCCGGCCAGACAACAGGTCTACTTCGGCCAAGACGCGCCTACGGCGAAGGCCGCCGAGGACAACAGGTCAACCCCGGACAGGGCAGCAGGTCTACCCCGGCCGAGGACAACAGGTCTACCCCGGCCACGGACAACAGATCTACCCCGGCCACGGACAACAGGTCTACCCCGCCACATGGCCTATGGCTAGGCCGGCCAAGGACAACAGGTCTACCCGTCACGGACAACAGGTCACCCAGGCCGAGGACAACAGGTCTACCCCGGCCGAGGGCAGCAGGTATACCCCGGCCACGGGGCCTACGCTAAGGCCGGCCGAAAACAATAGGTCTATCCCGGCCAAGGTAAACAGGTCTACCCCGGCCACGCGGCCTACGGCTAAGGCCGGCCGAGGACAACAGGTCTACCCCGCCACGGACAACAGGTCTAACCCCGGCCACGGCGCCAACGCTAACGCCGGCCGAGGACAACAGGTCTACCCAGGCCTAGGATAACAGGTCTACCCCGGCCAAGGACAACAGGTCTACCCCGGCCACGACGGCCTACGGCGAAGGCCGGCCGAGGACAACAGGTCTACCCCAGCTGAGGGCAGCAGGTCTACCCGGCCGAGGCAGCAGGTCTACCCCGGCCAAGGACAACAGGTCTACCCCGGCCACGGACAACAGATCTACCCGGCCACGGACTACAGGTCTACCCCGGCCGAGGACCACAGGTCTACCCAGGCCGAGGGCACAGGTCTACCCCGGCCAAGGACAACAGGTCTACCCCGGCCGCGGACAACAGGTCTACCCCGCCACGGACAACAGGTCTACCCCGGCCAAAGTGGCCTACCACTAAGGCCGGCCGAGGACAACAGGTCTACCTCGGCCACGGACAACAGGTCTACCCAGGCCAGGACAACAGGTCTAACCCCGGCCTAGCGGCCACGGCTAACCCGGCCAGGACAACAGGTCTACCCCGGCCGAGGCACAGGTCTACCCCGGCCAGGACACAGTCAGCAGGTCTACCCCGGCTCAAGCGGACAACAGGTCTACCCGGCCACGGACAACAGGTCTACCCCGGCCAAGGGACAACGTCTACGGCCGGGCTAGGCAACAGGTCACCGGCGAGGACAACAGGTCTACCCCGGCCAGGACAACAGGTCTACCCCGGCCAGGACAACAGGTCTACCCGGCCACGGTGGCCTACGGCTAAGGCCGGCCGAGGACAACAGGTCTACCCCGGCCACGGACAACAGGTCTACCCCGGCCACGGCGGCCTATGGCTAAGGCCGGCCGAGGACAACAGGTCTACCCAGGCCTAGGATAACAGGTCTACCCCGGCCACGGACAACAGGTCTACCCGGGCCACGACGGCCTACGGCGAAGGCCGGCCGAGGACAACAGGTCTACCCCGGCCAAGGGCAGAAGGTCTACCCCGGCCAAGGACAACAGGTCTACCCCGGCCGCGGACAACAGGTCTACCCCGGCCACGGACAACAGGTCTACCCCGGCCAAGGTGGCCTAGGGCTAAGGCCGGCCAAGGACAACAGGTCTACCTCGGCCACGGACAACAAGTCTAGCCAGGCCGAGGACAAAAGTTCTACCCAGGCCGAGGGCAGCAGGTCTACCCCGGCCACGGTGCCCTACGGCTAAGGCCGGCCGAGGACAACAGGTCTACCCCGGCCACGGACAACAGGTCTACCCCGGCCACGGACAACAGGTCTACCCCGGTGTCCTGGGTTACTACTGAATTGTATCCCCATTTGTCTGTTTAAATCAAAAATGAGTTCTGCACCTTTAAGACTAGATCTAAGAGTGAAGAAGAAGCAGTGGAATGTCTGAGGCGGGTGTTTTCAAAACATCAAGATAAGAATTTGCAGTTTTGGAAGACACAGCGAGTGTTGGCTGCAGTGCGGACGGCGGGAGAGAGCTCTCTTTTGCTTTCTGTTAGTTCGTGGCTAGCTGAAGCAGAGAAGTTTTCCGGACTGTGAGTTTTTTTTTTCCTTGGAACTGTTCAAACCTACTCTGGACTAACCCCCAGCAGAGCACCAAGAGCTCATCCCTGTGGCCCACCGGGCCTGGCTTGGGCCTGGCATTTCCCAGTGCCAGGGACTGACACAGACTGAGCGAACCGAGCTGCACCCACGGCACAGACTGGCTGGATTGGTCATCTCTGCGGAGAAACAGGAGGTTTTGTTCCTTGATGTTCATTTGTTGTGCTTGGCCTGTTAAATAAATACATTTTTTCCACTTTCCTCTAAGGAATTTTTTTTTTTTGTTTTGTTTTGTTTCTCCTCTTTTCCTTTCCTGAACCAGTTGGGGAAAGGGGCCATTGGATTGGTTTTCTGGAGGGACCTATTTTGAGGTCCCTTCCCAAATTTGCCTTAAACCAAGACATATACAGTTAATTGGCGCCCAACGTGGGGCTGGAGAAAGTGGAAAAATTGTACTGATTGTATTTTAGTTGTACTTTGTATTGGGATAAAGCAGTCAGCAGCTATGTTGTTGCTTGAACTCATAATGTCTCTCTCGGTGGAGGCCTTTCTGGGTTTCTGTTCCCTAGGCTTTTTTGAGGTTTTAATACCTTTCTGGTCTTTAGGTTTATTCTCTTATTCGGAAATAGCTCCAGTGTTGTTCCTAACACGTAGTTTTTACTGTAGAGGAGCATGTATTAGAATAGCTATTGTACTGGGCTCAGTGATAATGATTTATAGGAAGTTCATAAAGGTACTGGAGTTGGTGGCAGGTATGTTTGGTTTATGGATCTTTCGTCTTACCTTGCGTCCCAGTTCCAGTAGCATGTTTTGGGGGTTTATTAGTAATTACACTCAGTTGGTTAAAGAAGAAGGAGGGGATGAGGCTTTTCAACCTCTCCTTTCCCTCTTCTCCTTTGAAACTGTTACATCACTTTTTAAGAATGTTCAGTTTCCTTTGAATGCCAAGGATACCACCTTTCTGGTATTTCAGCTGGTAGGTTTCCTCTATATAGTCTGCAACTTCTCTAGAATGAGGGCTGAGATCTCCAGAGTAGCTGCTGAGACCCCTGACCCAGAAGTAAAGCCAGGTGTGCAGAATCCTGAGTGGTGTGGAGAATGGGAGGATATGGGCCAAACCCTGAAGGAATTTTCTGACCCTGTATCCTGGGACTTTCCACGTGAACAAATTCAGAACCCAGCCAAGGTAGGAAAGTACTTGAAGGAGAAGTACCATGATGATACTAAGGAGAGAAAGATCATTGCAATAAGCTGGGCCTTGGCATATGCTTATCGCACACTGCTAGATACTGTAGGGCAGCAGACAGAGGCAGCGGGGCAGGGAGATAAATCAGCAGCTAAACCAGACAGTGAGCTTAAGCCAGCAGCTAAACCAGACAGTGAGCCTAAACCACTGGCAGTTGCTGCAGGAAGGAAGCACACAACTAAAACTGACAGGCAGGTGGAGGATGAGGACCCAGGTGAAGGAACCTCAAAACCAGCAACTGACAGAAAGGCAGAAGTCAGAACAACTGGCACAGGGTCAGAAGCTAATACTGAACCCTTCTCCCTGAAGGACCTTCGTGGCCTAAGAAAGGATTACACTCGACGACCTGATGAATCCATAATTAGTTGGTTAGTCCGTCTTTGGGATGCTGCAGGTGAGGCTACAGTTCTGGATGGCACTGAAGCAAGGCATTTGGGATCTCTGTCACATGATCCAGTTATTGACCAAGGAATGATGAGGGGGGCCAACCCTCACAGCCTCTGGGAACGGGTCCTAGGAAGTGTGGCACAAAGATATCTGTGTGCAGACGATCTCTATATGCAGCAAACACAGTGGAAGACCATGGAACAAGGGATCCAGCGCCTGAGAGAGATGGCAGTGGCAGAGATTGTCTTCTCAGATGACCTAAACACTAGAAACCCAGATTTGGTACCATGTACATCCGTGATGTGGCGAAAACTTGTACGACTTGGGCCACAAGAATATGCTTCTGCTTTAGCCATAATGAAGCGAGATGACAGGGAGGAAACCGTGCTGGATATGGCAAAGAAGCTCAGAGCATATGCAGATGCTGTGCATGGCCCAATGCAGGCAAGAATTGCAGCTGTGGAAACCCATCTGCAGAAATTAGATGATAAAATAGAGGAGAACCATAAGAGACTCAGAGAGGAGATGAGAGAGATGAAAGAGGGCTTTCTCCAAATCTCGGCAATACAGGTCAAAGGTTCCGGTACCAAACGCAAATATTCCCCAGATGGGGAGAGGAAGTATACCCCCCGAACTGAGCTGTGGTCTGTCCTGCGTGGTTTTGGGGAAGACATGAGGAGATGGGATGGAAAACCTACTGCTGCTCTGGCCCAGCGGGTGCTTGAATTGTGTGAAGGCAAGACTCAGGGAGGAAGTTTCACCAAAAAGGAAGTAGCCCCAGTTGCCCAAGAAAAGAAGGATGACCAGGCTTAGAGGGGCCCTGCCTCTAGCCAGGTAGAGGCTAGGGAAAATCGTGTCTTTTGGATTGTGTGGATTCGTTGGCCTGGCACATCAGAACCACAAAAATATAAGGCCTTAGTTGACACTGGTGCGCAGTGCACATTAATTCCATCAAGACATGTGGGGACAGAATCTGTTTCTATTTCCGGTGTGACAGGGGGATCACAGGATTTTACTTTGGTGGAAGCTGATGTGAGCCTGACTGGAAGTGAGTGGAAGAAACACCCTATTGTGACTGGCCCAGAAGCCCCATGCATTTTAGGCATAGACTTCCTTCGAAATGGGTATTTCAAGGACCCAAAGGGATTCAGGTGGGCATTTGGGATAGCACCTGTAGTGACAAAGGGCATTAAGCAATTGAGCTCCTTGCCTGGACTATCAGAGAACCCATCAGCAGTAGGACTCCTGAAGGTGGAAGAGCAACAGGTACCGATTGCCACCTCGATAGTGCACCGCCGGCAGTACCGGACAAATAGAGATGCTGTGATCCCCATCCATAAGATGATCCGTGAGCTGGAGAGCCAAGGGGTGGTCAGCAAAACCCACTCACCCTTCAACAGCCCCATCTGGCCTGTGCGCAAATCTGGAGGAGAATGGAGATTGACTGTGGACTATCGTGGCTTGAATGAAGTGACTCCACCATTGAGTGCTGCTGTGCCAGACATGCTGGAGCTCCAGTACGAGCTAGAGTCCAAGGCAGCAAAGTGGTATGCCACTATTGACATTGCAAATGCCTTTTTCTCCATTCCTTTGGCAGTAGAATGTAGGCCTCAGTTTGCTTTCACCTGGAGGGGTGTGCAGTACACCTGGAACCGACTGCCCCAGGGGTGGAAACACAGTCCCACCATCTGCCATGGACTGATTCAGACTGCACTGGAAAAGGGTGAGGCTCCAGAACACCTGCAGTACATCGATGACATCATTGTGTGGGGGAACACGGCAGCAGAAGTGTTTGAGAAAGGAGCGAAAATCATCCAAATCCTCCTGAAAGCCGGATTTGCTATCAAGAAGAGTAAAGTCAAGGGACCTGCCCGAGAGATCCAGTTCCTGGGAATAAAGTGGCAAGATAGACGGCGGCAGATTCCCACTGAGGTCATCAACAAGATCACAGCAATGTCTCCACCAACTAGCAAGAAGGAAACACAAGCTTTCCTAGGCGCCATAGGCTTTTGGAGGATGCACATTCCAGAGTACAGCCAGATCGTGAGCCCTCTCTACTTTGTCACCCGGAAGAAGAACGATTTCCACTGGGGCCCTGAACAGCAGCAAGCTTTCGCCCAGATCAAACAGGAGATCACTCATACGGTGGCCCTTGGCCCGGTCAGAACGGGACCAGAGGTGAAGAATGTGCTCTACTCTGCAGCTGGGAGCCATGGTCTGTCCTGGAGTCTGTGGCAGAAGGTGCCTGGGGAGACCCGAGGCCGACCACTGGGATTCTAGAGCCGAAGTTATAGAGGGTCAGAAGCCAATTATACCCCGACAGAGAAGGAAATTTTAGCAGCCTATGAAGGAGTCCAAGCTGCCTCAGAGGTGATAGGTACTGAAACACAACTCCTCCTGGCACCCCGACTACCAGTGCTGGGGTGGATGTTCAAGGGAAAGGTTCCTTCCACCCACCATGCCACTGACGCCACATGGAGCAAGTGGATTGCCCTCATCACACAGCGCGCCCGAATTGGAAACCCAAATCGCCCTGGAATTTTAGAGATAATTATGAATTGGCCGGAAGGTGAAAACTTTGGTCTCATGGATGAAGAGGAACAGGAACAAGTGACACGGGCTGAAGAAGCTCCACCATACAACCAACTGCCCCCAGAAGAAACAGGCTACGCCCTTTTCACTGATGGTTCCTGTCGTATCGTAGGGATGAACCGGAAGTGGAAAGCAGCTGTATAGAGCCCCACACGACAGGTTGCACAAGCTACTGAAGGAGAAGGTGGATCAAGCCAATTTGCTGAACTCAAAGCTGTTCAACTGGCTCTGGACATTGCTGAGAGAGAGAAGTGGCCAAAGCTCTACCTATACACTGATTCATGGATGGTAACAAATGCTCTGTGGGGATGGCTAGAGAAGTGGAGAAAGGCTAACTGGCAGCGTAGAGGAAAACCAATCTAGACTGCTGAAGAGTAGAAAGACATTGCTAGTCGGGTAGAGAAGCTGCCTGTGAAAGTCCGCCATGTAGATGCCCATATCCCCAAGAGTAGAGCTAATGAAGAGCACCACAACAATGACCAGGTAGACCAAGCTACAAAGATAGAGGTGTCAAAGATAGACTTAGATTGGCAACACAAGAGAGAGTTGTTTGTAGCTCGATGGGCCCATGATGCCTCGGGCCATCAGGGTAGAGATGCCACCTATAAGTGGGCACGAGACCGAGGGGTGGATCTAACCATGGACAGTATTTCCCAGATTATCCACGACTGTGAGACATGTGCTGCCATCAAGCAGGCCAAAAGGGTGAAGCCCCTCTGGTATGGGGGGCGGTGGTCTAAGTACAAGTATGGGGAGGCCTGGCAGGTTGACTACATCACACTGCCCCAAACACGTCAAGGCAAGCGCTACGTGCTCACAATGGTAGAAGCCACCACAGGATGGTTGGAGACCCACCCAGTGTCTCACGCCACTGCCCGGAACACCATCCTGGGCCTTGAAAAGCAAGTCCTGTGGAGGCATGGTACCCCGGAGAGAATTGAGTCAGACAATAGGACTCATTTCAAGAACAGCCTCATCAGCACCTGGGCTAGGGAACATGGCATTGAGTGAGTGTACCATATCCCTTACCATGCACCAGCTGCAGGCAAAGTGGAGAGGTACAATGGACTGTTAAAAACCACCTTGAAAGCATTGGGTGGGGGATCATTCAAAAATTAGGAACAGCATTTAGCAAAGGCCACTTAGTTAGTTAACACCCGAGGCTCTACCAACCGAGCAGGCCCTGCCCAGTCTGAGCCCCTGCATACAGTAGATAGAGATAAAGTCCCAGTGGTACATGTCAGAGGTTTGTTAAAGAAGACAGTTTAGATTAATTCTGCCCCCAGTACAGGCAAACTCATCCGTGGGATTGTCTTTGCTCAGGGACCAGGTTGTACATGGTGAATAATGCAGAAAGATGGCACAATACAATGTATACCTCAGAGAGATCTGACTGTTGGGTGAAAACTATGTGTAAATATCATTACTTGTTAAATGTCACTGCCATTGTTTGTATCTAATGATAAATTGTATATATGTGTGTGTAGAATTAAAAGATGTATTAGTGTTGGTAATAAGTTGACGATATGGGGATAAGGGGTGGAATGTCCTGGGTTACTACTGAATTGTATCCCCATTCGTCTGTTTAAATCAAAAATGAGTTCTGCACCTTTAAGACTAGATCTAAGAGTGAAGAAGAAGCAGTGGAATGTCTGAGGCGGGTGTTTTCAAAACATCAAGATAAGAATTTGCAGTTTTGGAAGACACAGCGAGTGTTGGCTGCAGTGCGGACGGCGGGAGAGAGCTCTCTTTTGCTTTCTGTTAGTTCGTGGCTAGCTGAAGCAGAGAAGTTTTCCGGACTGTGAGTTTTTTTTTTCCTTGGAACTGTTCAAACCTACTCTGGACTAACCCCCAGCAGAGCACCAAGAGCTCATCCCTGTGGCCCACCGGGCCTGGCTTGGGCCTGGCATTTCCCAGTGCCAGGGACTGACACAGACTGAGCGAACCGAGCTGCACCCACGGCACAGACTGGCTGGATTGGTCATCTCTGCGGAGAAACAGGAGGTTTTGTTCCTTGATGTTCATTTGTTGTGCTTGGCCTGTTAAATAAATACATTTTTTCCACTTTCCTCTAAGGAATTTTTTTTTTTGTTTTGTTTTGTTTCTCCTCTTTTCCTTTCCTGAACCAGTTGGGGAAAGGGGCCATTGGATTGGTTTTCTGGAGGGACCTATTTTGAGGTCCCTTCCCAAATTTGCCTTAAACCAAGACACCCGGCCACCGAGGCCTACGGCTAAGGCCGACCGAGGACAACAGGTCTACCCCGGCCACGGACAACAGGTATACCCTGGCTGAGGACAACAGGTCTACCCCGGCGGAGGGCAGCAGGTCTACCCCGGCCAAGGACAACAGGTCTACCCCGGCCACGGACAACAGCTCTACCCCGGCAACGGCGGCCTACGGCTAAGGCCGGCCGAGGACAACAGGTCTACCCGGCCGAGGGCAGCAGGTCTACCCCGGCCAAGGACAACAGGTCTACTTCGGCCAAGACGGCCTACGGCGAAGGCCGGCCGAGGACAACAGGTCAACCCCGGACGAGGGCAGCAGGTCTACCCCGGCCGAGGACAACAGGTCTACCCCGGCCACGGACAACAGATCTACCCGGCCACGGACAACAGGTCTACCCCGGCCACGGTGGCCTATGGCTGAGGCCGGCCAAGGACAACAGGTCTACCCCGGTCACGGACAACAGGTCTACCCAGGCCGAGGACAACAGGTCTACCCCGGCCGAGGGCAGCAGGTATACCCCGGCCACGGCGGCCTACGGCTAAGGCCGGCCGAAAACAATAGGTCTATCCCGGCCAAGGTAAACAGGTCTACCCCGGCCACGGCGGCCTACGGCTAAGGCCGGCCGAGGACAACAGGACTACCCCGTCCACGGACAACAGGTCTACGCAGGCCGAGGACAACAGGTCTACCCCGGCCGAGGGCAGCAGGTCTACTTCGGCCACTGCGGCCTAAGGCTAAGGCTGGCTGAGGACAACAGGTCTACGTAGGACGAGTATAACAGGTCTACTCCGGCCACGGACAACAGGTCTACCGCGGCCACAGCGGCCTACGGCTAAGGCCGGCAGAGGACAAAAGGTCTACCCCGGCCACGGACAAAAGGTCTACCCCGGCCACGGACAACAGGTCTACCCCGGCCACCGAGGCCTACGGTTAAGGCTGGCCGAGGACAACAGGTCTACCCCGGCCACGAAAACAGGTCTACCACTGCCGAGGACAACAGGTCTACCCCGGCCGATGGCAGCAGGTCTACCCCGGTCAAGGACAACAGGTCTACCCCGGCCGCGGACAACAGGTCTACCCCGGCCACGGACAACAGTTCTACCCCGGCCAAGGTGGCCTACGTCTAAGGCCGGGCAAGGACAACAGGTCTACTTCGGCCACGGACAACAAGTCTACCCAGGCCTAGGACAACAGGTCTACCCCGGCCGAGGGCAGCAGGTCTACCCCGGCCACGGTGGCCTACGGCTAAGGCCGGCCGAGGACAACAGGTCTACCCCGGCCACGGACAACAGGTCTACCCCGGCCACAGCGCCCTACGGCTAACTCCGGCCGAGGACAACAGGTCTACCCTGGCAACGGACAACAGGTCTACCCCGGCCACGGCGGCCTATGGCTAAGGCCGGCCGAGGACAACAGGTCTACCCAGGCCTAGGATAACAGGTCTACCCCGGCCACGGACAACAGGTCTACCCGGGCCACGACGGCCTACGGCGAAGGCCGGCCGAGGACAACAGGTCTACCCCGGCCAAGGGCAGAAGGTCTACCCCGGCCAAGGACAACAGGTCTACCCCGGCCGCGGACAACAGGTCTACCCCGGCCACGGACAACAGGTCTACCCCGGCCAAGGTGGCCTACGGCTAAGGCCGGCCAAGGACAACAGGTCTACCTCGGCCACGGACAACAAGTCTAGCCAGGTAGAGGACAAAAGTTCTACCCAGGCCGAGGGCAGCAGGTACTACCCCGGCCACGGTGCCCTACGGCTAAGGCCGGCCGAGGACAACAGGTCTACCCCGGCCACGGACAACAGGTCTACCCCGGCCACGGACAACAGGTCTACCCCGGCCACCGAGGCCTACGGCTAAGGCCGACCGAGGACAACAGGTCTTTCCCCGGCCACGGACAACAGGTATACCCTGGCCGAGGACAACAGGTCTACCCCGGCGGAGGGCAGCAGGTCTACCCCGGCCAAGGACAACAGGTCTACCCCGGCCACGGACAACAGCTCTACCCCGGCAACGGCGGCCTACGGCTAAGGCCGGCCGAGGACAACAGGTCTACCCCGGCCGAGGGCAGCAGGTCTACCCCGGCCAAGGACAACAGGTCTACTTCGGCCAAGACGGCCTACGGCGAAGGCCGGCCGAGGACAACAGGTCAACCCCGGACGAGGGCAGCAGGTCTACCCCGGCCGAGGACAAAAGGTCTACCCGGCCACGGACAACAGATCTACCCCGGCCACGGACAACATGTCTACCCCGGCCACGGTGGCCTATGGCTGAGGCCGGCCAAGGACAACAGGTCTACCCCGGTCACGGACAACAGGTCTACGCAGGGCGAGGACAACAGGTCTACCCCGGCCGAGGGCAGCAGGTATACCCCGGCCACGGCGGCCTACGGCTAAGGCCGGCCGAAAACAATAGGTCTATCCCGGCCAAGGTAAAGAGGTCTACCCCGGCCACGGCGGCCTACGGCTAAGGCCGGCCGAGGACAACAGGACTACCCCGTCCACGGACAACAGGTCTACCCAGGCCGAGGACAACAGGTCTACCCCGGCCGAGGGCAGCAGGTCTACTTCGGCCACGGCGGCCTAAGGCTAAGGCTGGCTGAGGACAACAGGTCTACCTAGGACGAGTATAACAGGTCTACCCCGGCCACGGACAACAGGTCTACCCCGGCCACAGCGGCCTACGGCTAAGGCCGGCAGAGGACAAAAGGTCTACCCCGGCCACGGACAAAAGGTCTACCCGGCCGAGGACAACAGGTCTACCCCAGCCACGGACAAAAGGTCTACCCCGGCGACGGACAACAGGTCTACCCCGGCCTCGGGGGCCTACGGCTAAGGCCAGCCGAGGATAACAGGTCTACTTCGGCCACGGACAACAGGTCTACCCCGGCCACGGCGGCCTACGGCCAAGGCCGGCCGAGGACAACAGGTCTACCCCGGACACGGACAACAGGTCTACCCCGGCGGACGACAACAGGTCTACCCCGGCCAAGGGCAGCAGGTCTACCCCGGACAAGGACAACAGGTCTACCCCGGCCGCGGACAACAGGTCTACCCCGGCAACGGACAACAGGTCTACCCGGGCCAAGGTGGCCTACGGCTAAGGCCGGTCGAGGACAACAGGTCTACCCTGGCCACAGACGACAGGTTTACACCGGCCACGGCGGCCTACGGCTAAGGCCGGCCGAGGACAACAGGTCTACCCAGGCCGAGGACAACAGGTCTACCCCGGCAGAGGGCAAGAGGTCTACGCCAGCCACGACGGCCTACGGCAAAGGCCGGCCGAGGACAACAGGTCTACCCCGGCCAGGGACAACAGGTCTAGCCCGGCCACGCACAACAGTTCTACCCCGGCCACGGCGGCCTACGGCTAAGGCCGGCCGAGGACAACAGGTCTAACCCGGCCACAGACAATAGGTCTACCCCGGCCATGGACAACAGGTCTACCCCGGCCACGGCGGCCTACGGCTAAGGCCGTCCGAGGACAACAGGTCTACCCCGGCCACAGACAACAGGTCTACCCTGGCCACGGACAACAGGTCTACCCCGGCCACGGTGGCCTACGGCTAAGGCCGGCCAAGGATAAGAGGTCTACCCCGGCCACAGACAACAGGTCTACCCCGGCCAGGGACAACAGGTCTACCCCGGCCGAGGACATCATGTCTACCCCGGCCGAGGGCAGCAGGTCTACCCCGGCCAAGGACAACAGGTCTACCCCGGCCATGGACAACAGGTCTACCCCGGCCACGGTGGCCTACGGCTAAGGCCGGCCGAGGACAACAGTCTACCCCGGCCGAGGGCAGCAGGTCTACCCCGGCCACCGCGGCATACGGCTAAGGCCGGCCGAGGACAATACGTCTAACCCTGCCAAGGACAACAGGTCTACCCCGGCCACGGCGGCGTAGGGCTAAGGCCGGCCGAGGACAACTGGTCTACCCCTTCCACGGACAACAGGTCTGCCCAGTCTGAGGACAACAGGTCTACCCCGGCAGAGGGCAGCAGGTCTACCCCGGCCACGGCGGCCTACGGCTAAGGCCGGCCAAGAACAACAGGTCTACCTCGGCCACGTACAAACAGGTCTACCCAGGCCGAGGAGAACAGGTCTACCCCGGCCGAGGGCAGCAGGTCTACCCCGGCCACGGTGCTCTACGGCTAAGGCCGGCAGAGGACAACAGGTCTACCCCGGCCACGGACAACAGGTCTACCCCGGCCACGGACAACAGGTCTACCCCGGCCACCGAGGCCTACGGTTAAGGCCGGCCGAGGACAACAGGTCTAGCCCGGCCACGAAAACAGGTCTACCACGGCCGAGGACAACAGGTCTACCCCGGCCGATGGCAGCAGGTCTACCCCGGTCAAGGACAACAGGTCTACCCCGGCCGCGGACAACAGGTCTACCCCGGCCACGGACAACAGTTCTACCCCGGCCAAGGTGGCCTACGTCTAAGGCCGGGCAAGGACAACAGGTCTACTTCGGCCACGGACAACAAGTCTACCCAGGCCTAGGACAACAGGTCTACCCGGCCGAGGGCAGCAGGTCTACCCCGGCCACGGTGGCCTACAGCTAAGGCCGGCCGAGGACAACACGTCTACCCCAGCCACGGACAACAGGTCTACCCCGGCCACGGCGGCCTACGGCTAACGCCGGCCGAGGACAACAGGTCTACCCAGCGCTAGGATAACAGGTCTACCCCGGCCACGGACAACAGGTCTACCCCGGCCACGACGGCCTACGGCGAAGGCCGGCCGAGGACAACAGGTCTACCCCAGCTGAGAGCAGCAGGTCTACCCCGGCCGAGGGCAGCAGGTCTACCCCGGCCAAGGACAACAAGTCTAGCCAGGCCGAGGACAAAAGTTCTACCCAGGCCGAGGGCAGCAGGTCTACCCCGGCCACGGTGCCCTACGGCTAAGGCCGGCCGAGGACAACAGTCTACCCCGGCCACGGACAACAGGTCTACCCCGGCCACGGACAACAGGTCTACCCCGGCCACCGAGGCCTACGGCTAAGGCCGGCCGAGGACAACAGGTGTACCCCGGCAACGAAAAGAGGTCTACCCCGGCCGAGGACAACAGGTCTACCCCGGCCGATGGCAGCAGGTCTACCCCGGTCAAGGACAACAGGTCTACCCCGGCCGCGGACAACAGGTCTACCCCGGCCACGGACAACAGTTCTACCCCGGCCAAGGTGGCCTACGTCTAAGGCCGGGCAAGGACAACAGGTCTACTTCGGCCACGGACAACAAGTCTACCCAGGCCTAGGACAACAGGTCTACCCCGGCCGATGGCAGCAGGTCTACCCCGGCCACGGTGGCCTACGGCTAACTCCGGCCGAGGACAACAGGTCTACCCCGGCCACGGACAACAGGTCTACCCCGGCCACGGCGGCCTACGGCTAAGGCCGGCCGAGGACAACAGGTCTACCCAGGCCTAGGATAACAGGTCTACCCGGCCACGGACAACAGGTCTACCCCGGCCACGACGGCCTACGGCGAAGGCCGGCCGAGGACAACAGGTCTACCCCGGCTGAGGCAGCAGGTCTACCCCGGCCGAGGGCAGCAGGTCTACCCCGCCAAGGACAACAGGTCTACCCCGGCCACGGACAACAGATCTAAACCCGGCCACGGACAACAGGTCTACCCCGCCAGGCAACAGGTCTACCCCGGCCGAGGGCAAGGTCTACCCCGGCCAAGGACAACAGGTCTACCCCGGCGCAGGAACAACAGGTCTACCCCGCCCACGGACAACAGGTCTACCCCGGCCAACGGTACCACGCTAAGGCCGGCCGAGGACAACAGGTCTACCTCCGGCACGGGACAACAGGTCTACCCAGGCCGAGGACAACAGTCTAAACCCGGCCTAGGGCAAGCAGGTCTACCCCGGCCACGGCGGCCTAGGCTAAACCGGCCGAGGAACAACAGTTCACCCGGCCAGGGTAACAGGTCTACCCCCGGGCCACGGCAACAAGGTCTACCCGGCCACACGGCTACGGCCCGAAGGCCGGCCGAGGACACAGCACCCGGCGGCGAACACACCCGGCAGAAAGGTCTACCCGGCCAAGGACAACAGGTCTACCCCGGCAGCCCGGACCCCAAACAGGTCTACCCCGGCCACGGACAAAGGTCTACCCCGGCAACGGGCCTACGGCTAAGGCCGGCCAAAGGGGCCACAGGGCACCCCGGCCAGGCAACAGGTCTACCCGGCCAAGGTAAGGACAAAGGTCTACCCCGGCCGAGGCAGCGGTCTCACCGGCCACGGTGCCTACGGCTAAGGCCGCCGAGGGCAACAGGTCTACCCCGGCCACGGACAACAGCAGGTCCTAACCCGGCCGAGGACAACAGGTCTACCCGGCCCAGGCCACGGCACCCGGCCAGGACAACAGGTCTACCCCGGCCACGGCCAACAGGATCCGGCCGAGGACAAAGGTCTACCCCGGCGGGGCAACCGGACTAACCCGGCTAAGGACAACAGGTCTACCCCCGGCCGAGGCAACAGGTCTACCCCGGGACGGGGCCACGGCTAAGGCCGGCCGAGGACAACAGGTCTAACCGCCAGGCCAAAGGCACGCGTCACGCCCGTCCCCCGGGCCAGGACAACAGGTCTACCCCGGCCACGGCCTACGGCTAAGGCCGGCCAGGACAACAGGTTCCACCCCGCCGAGGAACAAGTCTACCGCAGGGCGGCACCCCGGCAGGACAACAGGTCTAACCCCGCCAGGCGACAACAGGTCTACCCCGGCCAGGACAACAGTTCTACCCCGGCCAAGTGCCCGCTGGCCATGGCTAGCCGCAAACACAGGTCACCCGACGGACACAGCTCAGGGCGAGACAAAGTCTACCCGGCCGAGGCAGCAGGTTACCCCGGCCACGGGGCCTAGGCTAAGGCCGCGAAAACAATAGTCATCCCGCAAGGAAAAGCTACCGGCACGGGGCCTAGCTAAGCCGGCCGAGGACAACAGATACCGTCCACGGACAAAGGTCTACCAGCAGGAAACAGGTCTACCCCGGCCAGGCAAGTCTACCGCCACGCGGCCTAAGCAAGGCGGCGGACAACAGTCTACGGCAGTAAAGTCTACACGCCGGCAACGTTACCGCCCGCGGCCTACCGCGCGGACAAAAGGTCTCCCCGCCAAAGGTACCCCGGCCAGACAACGTTACCCCAGCCAGGACAAAGTCACCCGGCGAGGCACAGTCTACCCGGCCCGGCCTACTAAGGCCGGAGGAAACGTCTACCGGCCACGACAACAGTCTACCGCCACGCCTACCAACCGG
This sequence comes from Sitta carolinensis, assembly GCA_032173965.1. Classification (NCBI taxonomy): domain Eukaryota; kingdom Metazoa; phylum Chordata; class Aves; order Passeriformes; family Sittidae; genus Sitta; species Sitta carolinensis. The sequence continues at coordinate 21,300 of CM063292.1, forward strand.
CCAGACCAGGTACCGACCGGACAACAGGTCACCCCGGCACGACAACAGTACCCGCCAGGCACAGGTCTACCCCGGAGGCAACAGTCTACCCGGCGGACAACAGGTCACCCGCACGGACAACAGTCACGCAGGGGCCTACGGCTAAGGCCGCCGAGACAACAGGTCTACCCGCCAGACACAGGTTACCGCAGCGGTACGGCAGGCCGGCCGAGGACAGGTCACCGCGAGGCACAGTCTACCCGCAGAGGCAAGAGTCTACGCAGCCACGGGCACGGCAAGGCGGCCAGGACAAAGTCTACCGCAGGAAAAGTCTAGCGGCAGGACAACGTCTACCCCGCCACGGCGGCCTACGGCAAGGCCGGCGAAAACAGTACCGCAAGAAAAGGTCTACCGGCCAGGCACGCTACCCCGGCACGGCCCCTAAGCCGTCAGACAACAGGTCTACCGGCCAAGACAACAGTCTACCGGCAGGCACAGGTCTACCGGCCCGGTGCTCGGTAGGCGCCAAGGATAAAGGTCTACCCGCAAACAACAGGTCTCCCGCAGGACAACAGTCTACCCCGGCGGGAACTACCGCCGAGGCACAGTCTACCGCAGGACAAAGGTCTACCCGGCAGACAACAGTACCCGGCCCGGGGCCTCGGCAAGGCCGCCGGGAACAGTCACCGCCAGGCGAGTCTACCGGCACGCGCAACGGAAGGCCGGCGAGGACAAAGTCACCCGCAGGACAACGGTCTACCCCGGCGGGCCGTACACCGGCCAGCAAGTCTACCCCGACAACAGGTTCCCGCTGGACAACAGTCTACCCGCAGGACAGGTCTACCCGGCCAGGCGCACGCTACCGGCCAAGAACAACAGGCTACCTGCCACGACAACAGGTCTACGCCGAGGAAACAGGTCTACCCGCGAGGGCAGAGGTTACCCGCCACGGGCCTACGGAGCCGGCGAGGAACAGGTCTACCCCAGGACAACGTCTACCCGCGGACAACAGTCTACCCGCCACGGGCCAACGGAAGGCCGCGAGGACAACAGTCACCCGCACGAAAAAGTCACCCGGCCAGGACAACAGTCTCCCCGCATGCAGCGTACCGAAGGACAAAGTTACCCCGGCCCGAAACAGGTCACCCGGCCCGACAACAGTCTACCCGGCCAGTGCCACGCTAAAGGCGGCAGACAAAGTACCGGCCAGGACAACAGTCTACCCAGGCCTAGGACACAGTCTACCCGCCGAGGCAGCAGTCTACCCGCCAGGTGGCCTACGGCTAGGCCGCCGAGGACAAAGTCTACCCCGCCAGGACAGTCCCGGCCACGGGCTACGGAGCCGGCCGGCAAGTCTACCCAGCCAGGAAAAGGTCACCCCGCAGGCAGGCTACCGGCCGAGGCCTCGGCAAGGCCGCGAGGACAACATCTACCCGCGAGCAGCAGGTCTACCCCGCCGAGGGCAGCAGGTTACCCGGCAAGACAACAGTCTACCGGCGAGGAAAAGTCTACGGCGAGGGCAGCAGTCTACCCCGCCACGTGCCCACGGCAAGGCGCAGGACAACAGTCTACCCCGCACGGACACGTCTACCCGGCCGGCAACAGGTCTACCCGCACCGAGCCTACTAAGGCCGGCCGAGACAACAGGTACCCGCAACGAAAAGGTTACCCGCGGACACAGCTACCCGCCGATGGCAGGTCTACCCGGTCAAGGACAACAGGTCTACCCCGGCCGCGGAAACAGGTCACCCGGCCACACACAGTTCTACCCCGCAAGGTGCTACGTCTAAGGGCAAGGACAACAGGTCTACTTCGGCCACGGACAACAAGTCTACCCAGGCCTAGGACAACAGGTCTACCCCGGCCGATGGCAGCAGGTCTACCCCGGCCACGGTGGCCTACGGCTAACGGCCGGGCCAGGTCTACCCCGGAGACAACAGGTCTACCACGGCGCACGGGTAAACAACAGGTCTACCCAGGCCAGGAAACAGGTCTACCCCCGGGCCGACGGACACAGGTCTACCCCGGCCACGGGCCTACGGCGAAGGCCGGCCGAGGGCAACAGGTCTACCCCGGCCCAGGACAAGCAGGTCTACCCCGGCCAGGCAGCAGGTCTACCCCGGCCAGAGGACTACAGGTTACCCGGCCACGGACAACAGATCTAGCCCGGCCACGGACAACAGGTCTACCCCGGCCAGGACAACAGGTCTACCCCGGCCGAGGGCAGCAGGTCTACCCCGGCCAAGGACAACAGTCTACCCGGCCGCGGACAACAGGTCTACCCGGGCCCCCGGACAACAGGTTCTACCCCGGCCAAGGTAGCCTTACGCTAAGGCCGGCGAGGGACAACAGGTCTACTCGGCCACGGACAACAGGTCTACCCAGGCCGAGGACAACAGGTCTACCCCGGCCGGGGCAGCAGGTCTACCCCGGCCACGGTGGCCTACGGCTAAATCGTCCGAAAACAACAGGTCTACCCGGCCAGGACAACAGGTCTACCCCGGCCACGGACAACAGGTCTACCCCGGCCACGGCGGCCTACGGCTAACGCCGGCCGAGGACAACAGGTCTACCCCGACCACGGACAACAGGTATACCCTGGCCGAGGACAACAGGTTCTACCCCGGCAGGGCAGCAGGTCTACCCCGGCCAAGACAACAGGTCTACCCAGCCGACGGACAACAGGCTACCCCTGCAACGCGCCTACGGCTAAGGCCGCGAGGACAACAGGTCTACCCCGGCCGAGGGCAGCAGGTCTAACCCCGGCCAAGGAAACAGGTCTACATTCGGCCAAGACGGCCTACGGCGAAGTTCCGGCCGAGGACACAGGTCTACCCAGGCCGAGGGCACAGTCTAACCCCGGCCGAGGACAACAGGTCTACCCCGGCCACGGACAACCAGATCTACCCGGCCACGGACAACAGGTCTACCCCGGCCACGTGGCCTAGCCTGAGGCGGCCAAGAACAACAGGTCTACCCCGGTCACGGAAAACAGGTCTACCCAGGCGAGGACAACCGGTCTACCCCGGCAGAGGGCAGCAGGTCTACGCCGCCACGGCGGCCTGCAAGGCTCAAGGAACAGGTCTACCCCGGCCACGGATTTCCGGTCTAACCCCGGCCACGGACAATAGGTACCCCGGCCAGGTGGCCTACGGTTTAAGGCCGGCCACGGACAACAGGTCTACCCCGCGAGGACTCATTTCTCCCCGACCGAGGCAGCAGGTCTACCCGGCCAGGACAACAGGTCTACCCCGGCCTATGGCCAATAGGTTAACCCGGCCACGGCAACAGTGCTACCCGGCCTACGGCGGCCTACGGCTAAGGCCGCCGAAGACAACAGGTCTACCCCAGCCACGGACAACAGGTCTACCCAGGGCGAGGACATAACGTCTACCCCGGCCGAGGGCAAGCAGGTCTACCCGGCCAGGAGGCCTACGGCTAAGGCCGCGAAAACAATGGCTCAATCCCGGCACAAGGTAAACAGGTCTACCCCGGCCACGGCGGCCTAACGGCTAAGGCCGGCCGAGGACAACAGGTTTACCCCGTCTCACGGACACAGGTCTACCCGGCCGAGGGACAACATGTCTACCCGCGGGGACAGGTCAACTTCGGCAGGCGGCCTCGGCAGCCGCTGACGGACAACAGTCTACCGGACGAGTATAACAGGTCTACCCGGCAGGAACAACAGGTCTTACCCGGCCAGAGCGGCCTACGGTCTAAGCCGGCAGTGGACAACAGGTCTACCCCGCCGCGGAAAACAGGTCTACCCCGCCACGGACAACAGTTCTACCCCGGCCAAGGTGCCTACCTCTAAGGGCGGGCAGGACAACAGGTCTACTTCGGCCACGGACAACAGGGTTTCCCCGGCCAGGACAACAGGGCTACCCCGGGGGAGGCAGGGTCTACCCCGGGCCCCGGTGGTACGCTAACCTCCGAAAAAAACAGGGCTACCCCGGGCCAGGACAACAGGTCTACCCCGGCCAGGACAAAGGGCTACCCCGCCACGGGCCTACGGCTAAGCCGGCCGAGGACAACAGGTCTACCCCCCCAGGAAAAAAAGGGTTACCCGGCCAAAGGGCAAAGGTCTACCCCGGGGGGGCCCGCAGGCACCCCCCAAAGGAAAAAACAGGTCTCCCCGCCAGGAAACAGGGCTACCCCCCCGGGGCCTACGGCTAAGCCGGGCCAAAGGGCAAAGGTCTACCCCGGGAGGGAACGGTCTACCCCCGGGCCCGGAAAAACAGGTCTACCGGCCAGCGGCCTTAAAGGGAAGGCCGGCCAGGGCAACAGGTCTCCCCGGCGAGGGCACATTCTCCCCGCCAGGACAACAGGTTAAAACCCTTTCCCCCCCCCCACGACAACAGGTTCCCCGGCCACGGGGCCTAGGGGGAAAGGGCCGGCCAAAAACAACGGTCTACCCCGGCCCGGACAACAGGTTACCCAGGCGAGACAACGGGCTAAAACCCCGGCGAGGGCAGCAGGTCACCCGGCCCCCGGGGGCCCGGGGTAAGGCCGGGCCAAGACAACAGGTCTACCCCGCCACGGGCCGGTCAAAACCCCCCCCAGGACAAAGGTTACCCCCCGGCCAGGGGGACAAAGCCGCCCCCGGGGCCGGTCCTCCCGGCCGGGCCTTTTCTCCCCCGGGGAGATTTACCCGGCCGGAAAACGTTAACCCCGGTAGGACTGGGCCCGGCCCCGGGGGAAACGGTCTCCCCCCCGGCGTAGGGCAAAGGGGGGGGACCGGGTTCCCGCCGGCAAAAAGGTTCCCAGGGCGGAAAAATCTCCCCCCCGGGGACGGCTACCCCGGCCCGGGGGGCCCGGGTAAGGCCGGGCCAAAAAAATGGTTTCCCGGCGGGGAAACGTTTTCCCCCCCCGGGGCCACGCTAGCGGCCCGGGAACGGCTCCCTCCCGGAAACGGCTAACCCGGCCCGGGGGAAAAACCTGTTCCCGGGGGGGGACGTTATTCCCCCCGGGGGTACGGTGGGCCGGGGGGAAACAGTTACCCTGGGAGAAACGGGCTCCCAGCCCCGGGAACCGTTCCCCGGGGGCCGGCGGCCTTCGGTTTTGGCCGGCCCCTTAAAAATCTAAACCCCGGCCGGGAAAAATTCCCGGCCCCGGGGAAAAATTTTCCCGGCCGGTGGCCTCCCTTTTTTGGGGGAAGGGCCGGCTTTCGGGGACAACATCCCCCCGGTAGGCCGTTCCCGCCGGGGAGCAGGTCTCCCGGCCCCTGGCCTTTGGCTAAGGCCGGCCGGGCAACCGGTTCCCCGGCCAAGACCATTCCCGCCAGGGGAAAACCGGGGCCTCCCCGGACGGGGTAAACCTGTTGTCCTCGGCCGGGGTAGACCCACTCCTCTCGGCCCGGGTAGACCTGTTGTCCTCAACGGGGTAGACCTGTTGTCCTCGGCCGGGGTTAGAGCTGTTTTCCTCCACCGGGGTAGACCTGCTGCCCTCGGACGGGGTAGACCTGCTGACCCCGGCCGGGGTAGACCTGCTGTGTTCAGCCGGGGTAGACCTGCTGCCCTCGGCCCGGGTAGACCTGCTTAAACCGGCCGGGGTAGACCTGTTGTCCTCGGCCGGGGTAGACCTGTTTTCCTCGGCCGTGGTAGACCTGCTGCCTCGGCCGGGGTAGACCTGCTGCCCTCGGCCGGGGTAGACCGTCTGTCCTCTGCCAGGGTATACCTGTTGTCCTCGGCCTGGGTAGACATGTTGTCATCAGCTGTCCTTAGCCGTAGGCCGCCGTGGCCGGGGTCGACCTGTTGTCCTCGCCCGGGGTAGACCTGCTGTGTTCGGCGGGTGTAGACCTGTTGTCCTCGGCCGGGGGTACGTGTAGACCTCAGCGGTGACTCTTCCTCTGCCGGGGGTGACGTGCTGCCCTCGGCCGGGGCAGACCGTCTGTCCTCTGCCAGAATATACCTGTTGTCCTGGGCCGGGGTAGACCTGTTGTCCTCAGCCGGCCTTAGTCTTAGGCCGCCGTGGCCGGGGTAGACCTGATGTCCTCGGCCGGGGTAGACCTGCTGTGTTCGGCCGGGGTAGACCTGCTGCCCTCAGCCGGGGTAGACCTGCTGACCCTGGCCGGGGTAGACCTGTTGTCCTCGGCCGGGGTAGACGTGCTTTGTTCGGCCGGGGTAGACCTGCTGCCTCCTGTCGGGGTAGACCTGTTGCCTTCCGCCGGCCTTAGGCGTGGGACGGCGCCTCGGCCGGGCTAGACCTGTTGCCTCCGGTCGGGGTAGACCTGTTGCCTTCCGCCGGCCTTAGCATGGGACGGCCCCTCGGCCGGGGTAGACCTGTTGCCTCCTGTCGGGGTAGACCTGTTGCCTTCCGCCGGCCTTAGCGGTGGGACGGCGCCTCGGCCGGGCTAGACCTGTTGCCTCGGTCGGGGTAGACCCGTTGCCTTCCGCCGGCCTTAGCGGAGGGACGGCCCCTCGGCCGGGGTAGACCTGTTGCCTCCTGTCGGGGTAGACCTGTTGCCTTCCGCCGGCCTTAGCGCTGGGACGGCGCCTCGGCCGGGCTAGACCTGTTGCCTCCTGTCGAGGTAGACCTGTTGCCTTCCGCCGGCCTTAGCGGTGGAACGGCGCCTCGGCCGGGGTAGACCTGTTGCCTCCTGTCGGGGTAGACCTGTTGCCTTCCGCCGGCCATAGCGGTGGGACGGCGCCTCGGCCGGGGTAGACCTGTTGCCTCCTGTCGGGGTAGACCTGTTGCCTTCCGCCGGCCTTAGCACTGGGACGGCGCCTCGGCCGGGCTAGACCTGTTGCCTCCTGTCGGGGTAGACCTGTTGCCTTCCGCCGGCCTTAGCGCTGGGACGGCGCCTCGGCCGGGCTAGACCTGTTGCCTCCTGTCGGGGTAGACCTGTTGCCTTCCGCCGGTTTTAGGCGTGGGTCTGCGCCTCGGCCGGGGTAGAACTTTTACCTTCCGCCGGCCTTAGCGGTGGGACAGCGCCTCGGCCGGGGTAGACCTGTTGCCTTCCGCCAGCCTTAGGCGTGTGACGGCGCCTCGGACGTGGTAGACCTGTTGCCTCCTTCGAGGTAGACCTGTTGCCTTCCGCCGGCCTTAGCGATGGGACGGCGCCTCGGCCGGGGTAGACCTCTTGCCTTCCGCCGGCCTTTGCGGTGGGACGGCGCCTCGGCCGGGCTAGACCTGTTGCCTCCTGTCGGGGTAGGCCTGTTGCCTTCCGCTGGCCTTAGCAGTGGGACGGCGCCTCGGCCGGGCTAGACTTTTTGCCTCCTGTCGGGGTAGACCTGTTGCCTCTTGTCGGGGTAGACCTGTTGCCTTCCGCTGACCTTAGCAGTGGGACGGCGCCTCGGCCGGGCTAGACCTTTTGCCTCCTGTCGGGGTAGACCTGTTGCCTTCCGCCGGCCTTAGGCGTGGGACGGCGCCTCGGCCGGGCTAGACCTGTTGCCTCCGGTCGGGGTAGACCTGTTGCCTTCCGCCGGCCTTAGGCGTGGGACGGCGCCTCGGCCAGGGTAGACCTGTTGCCTCCTGTTGGGGTAGACCTGTTGCCTTCCGCCGGCCTTAGGCGTGGGACGGCGCCTCGGCCGGGGTAGACCTGTTTGCCTCTTGTCGGGGTAGACCTGTTGCCTTCCGCGGGCCTTAGCGGTGGGACGGCGCCTCGGCCGGGGTAGACCTGCTGCCTCCTGTCGGGGTAGACCTGTTGCCTTTCGCCGGCCTTAGGCGTGGGACGGCGCTTCGGCCGGGGTTGACCTGCTGCCTCCTGTCGGGGTAGACCTGTTGCCTTCCACCGGCCTTAGGCATGGGACGGCGCCTCGGCCGGGGTAGACCTCTTGCCTCCTGTCGGGGTAGACCTGTTGCCTTCCGCCAGCCTTAGCGGTGGGATGGCGCCCCGGCCGGGGTAGACCTGTTGCCTCCTGTCGGGGTAGACCTGTTGCCTTCCGGGTAGACCTGTTGCCTTCCGCCGGCCTTAGCGGTGGGATGGCGCCCCGGCCGGGGTAGACCTGTTGCCTCCTGTCGGGGTAGACCTGTTGCCTTCCGCCGGCCATAGCGGTGGGACGGCGCCTCGGCCAGGGTAGACCTGTTGCCTCCTGTCGGGGTAGACCTGTTGCCTTCCGCCGGCCTTAGCGCTGGGACGGCGCCTCGGCCAGGCTAGACCTGTTCCCTCCTGTCAGGGTAGACCTGTTGCCTTCCGCTGGCCTTAGCGCTGGGACGGCGCCTCGGCCGGGCTAGACCTGTTGCCTCCTGTCGAGGTAGACCTGTTGCCTTCCGCCGGCCTTAGGCGTGGGACTGCGCCTCGGCTGGGCTAGAACTGTTGCCTTCTGCCGGCCTTAGCGCTGGGACGGCGCCTCAGCCAGGGTAGACCTTTTGCCTCTTGCCGGGGTAGACCTGTTGCCTTCCACCGGCCTTAGCGGTGGGACGGCGCCTCGGCCAGGGTAGACCTGTTGCCTCCTGTCGGGGTAGACCTGTTGCCTTCCACCGGCCTTAGTGGTGGGACGGCGCCTCGGCCGGGCCAGACCTGTTGCGTCCTTTCGGGGTTGTCCTAGTTTAGGGCAAATCTGAGAGAAAACCTCCAAAGGAAGATCCCTCCAGAGATCAAACCCACACGGCCCCTTCCCCCAGCCGGTTCGGGAATGATTCCTTGGAGAGAAGTGGAAAGAACCTGTTTATTTAACAGGCACAGCCTCCCCCCCCCAGTACACAAAATGAACAATACCAGATGACAACACTTTTTCACAGCTCTGAAAAAGAGATGACAAATGCAGCGAGTCTCTCTTGGGGGTGGTCGCCCTGTTGTCACTCCCTCCGGCGCTGGGGATGGCTGTTGCCGGCCACAAGGTGTTCTCAGGTCCCAGTCCGGGCAGGTCCCAGTAGTTACAAGAAAAAAGAAAAAAAAAGAAAAAAAACAAAGCAAGAGCGAAGCGAAGCAGCAGCAAAAGCAGCAGCCAGAGCGAGAGTCGAGGAAAAAGAGAGCAGCAAAAAACAACAGCCACACTATGTACTGCCCCATCTCTGTGTCCCGCCAGTCGTGGGGGAGCAGGCTGATAACAGAACCAAAACAAAACATTTGTCCTTCAGAGCCAGTCTCACAGGCACAGAACATAACATCCAACATAGCAGAACACACATAAATGGGGATACAAACATCACCCTAGGACATTCCACCCCTTATCCCCATATTATACTACCACACATCATACATTTTAAAACTTCCATCTGTCACTTGCTCAGACCTTCGACACTTACATGTTTCCTTCTCCATTTTTCACTTGCCCAGACCTTCGACACTTACACATTTTCTTCTATCTCATGTCTATATAGTTTGATGTACAGACAATGGCAGTAAGCTCCAACAAATATTGATCATCTTCACCCCACAATCAGATCTCCCTGAGGTACACATCGTGTTGATCCATCTCTTTGCATTACCCACCAGGTGCAACCTGGTCCCTGAGCAAAGACAACCCCACGGATGGGTTTGTCTGTACTCGAGGCAGACTTGATCCACACCGTCTTCCCTAACAAACCTCTGACATGCACCACTGGGACTTTATCTCCGTCTGCTGTATTCAAGGACTCAGACTGGGCAGGACCTGCTCGGTTGGTGGAACCCCGAGTATTAACTAACCAAGTGGCCTTTGCTAGATGCTGCTCCCAATTTTTGAATGATCCCCCACCCAAGGCCTTCAGCTGGGTTTTTAGTAATCCGTTGTACCTTTCTACTTTACCTGCAGCTGGTGCATGGTAGGGAATATGATACACCCACTCGATGCCATGTTCCCTAGCCCAGGTGTTGATAAGACTGTTCTTAAAATGAGTCCCATTGTCTGACTCAATTCTCTCAGGGGTACCATGCCTCCAAAGGACCTGCTTTTCAAGGCCCAGGATGGTGTTCCGGGCAGTGGCATGAGACGTAGGGTAGGTCTCCAACCATCCTGTGGTGGCTTCTACCATGGTGAGAACGTAGCGCTTGCCTTGACGTGTTTGGGGCAGTGTGATGTAGTCAACCTGCCAGGCCTCCCCATACTTGTATTTGGACCATCGCCCCCCATACCAGAGGGGCTTCACCCTTTTGGCCTGCTTGATGGCAGCACAACGTCTCACAGTCGTGGATAACCTGAGAAATACTATCCATGGTTAAATCCACCCCTCGGTCTCGAGCCCACTTATAGGTGGCATCTCTACCCTGATGGCCTGAGGCATCATGGGCCCATCGAGCTAGGAACAACTCTCCCTTGTGTTCCCAGTCTAGATCTATCTTGGACACCCCTATCTTTGCAGCCTGATCTACCTGATTGTTGTTTTGGTGCTCCTCATTAGCTCTACTTTTGGGGACATGGGCATCTACATGGCGGACCTTCATAGCTAGCCTCCCTACTCTGGTAGCGATGTCTTTCCACTCTTCAGCAGCCCAAATTGGTTTTCCTCTACGTTGCCAGTGAGCCTTTTTCCACCTCTCCAGCCATCCCCACAGAGCATTGGCTACCATCCATGAATCAGTGTAGAGGTAGAGCTTTGGCCACCTCTCTCTTTCAGCAATGTCCAGGGCCAGTTGAACGGCTTTGAGCTCTGCAAGTTGGCTTGACCCACCTTCTCCCTCAATGGCCTCTGCGACCTGTCGTGTGGGGCTCCAGACAGCTGCTTTCCACTTCCGGTTCATCCCTACAATACGACAGGAACCGTCAGTGAAAAGAGCATAGCGTGTTTCCTCTGGGGGCAGTTGGTTATATGGAGGAGCTTCTTGAGCCCGTGTCACTGGCTCTTCTTCTTCATCTCTGACATCAAAATTCTCACCTTCGGGCCAATTTGTAATTGCCTCCAGAATCCCAGGGCGATTTAATTTACCTATACGGGCGCGCTGTGTGAGAAGAGCAATCCACTTGCTCCATGTAGCACTGGTGGCATGGTGGGTAGAAGGAACCTTGTCTTTGAACATCCACCCCAGTACCGGTAGTCGGGGTGCCAGAAGGAGTTGCACTTCTGTACCAATCACTTCTGAGGCAGCTTGGACTCCTTCGTAAGCAGCTAAGATTTCTTTTTCTGTTGGAGTGTAGTTGGATTCAGACCCCCTGTAGCCTCGACTCCAAAATCCCAATGGTCGACCCCGAGTCTCCCCAGGCACCTTTTGCCAAAGGCTCCAGGACAGACCATGGCTCCCGGCTGCAGAGTAGAGCACATTCTTCACCTCTAGTCCTGTCCTGACTGGGCCAAGGGCCACCGCATGAGCGATCTCCTGCTTAATCTGGGCAAAAGCTTGTTGCTGCTCAGGGCCCCAGCGGAAATCGTTCTTCTTGCGGGTGACCAGGTAAAGAGGGCTTACGATCTGACTGTACTCAGGAATGTGCATTCTCCAAAAACCTACGGCGCCTAGGAAAGCTTGTGTCTCCTTCTTATTGGTTGGTGGAGACATAGCTGTAATCTTATTGATGACATCCGTAGGAATCTGACGCCGTCCATCTTGCCACTTTACTCCTAGGAACTGAATCTCACGAGCTGGTCCTTTGACTTTACTCTTTTTGATGGCGAAACCAGCTTTCAGGAGGATTTGGATAATTTTCTCTCCTTTCTCAAACACTTCTACTGCCGTGTTCCCCCACACAATGATGTCATCAATATACTGTAGATGTTCTGGAGCCTCACCCTTTTCTAGTGCAGTCTGGATCAGTCCATGGCAGATGGTGGGACTGTGCTTCCACCCCTGGGGCAGTCGATTCCAAGTATACTGCACTCCCCTCCACGTGAAAGCAAACTGAGGCCTGCATTCTGCTGCCAGAGGAATGGAGAAAAATGCATTTGCAATGTCAATAGTGGCATACCACTTCGCTGCCTTGGACTCCAGCTCGTACTGGAGCTCTAATATGTCTGGCACAGCAGCACTCAGCGGTGGAGTCACTTCATTTAATGCACGGTAGTCCACCGTCAATCTCCATTCTCCTTCAGATTTGCGCACAGGCCAGATGGGGCTGTTGAAGGGTGAGTGGGTTTTGCTGACCACCCCTTGGCTCTCCAGCTCTCGGATCATCTTATGGATGGGAATCACAGCATCTCGAGTTGTTCTGTACTGTCGACGATGCACTATGGAAGTAGCAATTGGTACCTGTTGCTCTTCTCCCTTCAGAAGTCCTACTGTAGATGGATTTTCGGACAGTCCAGGCAAAGTGTTCAGTTGCTGGATGCTCTCTGTCACTACAGCCGCTATCCCAAATGCCCACTGAGTCCTTTTGGGTCTTTGAAATACCCACTTCGAAGATAATCTATGCCCAAAATACATGGGGCCTCTGGGCCAGTCACAATAGGGTGTTTCTTCCACTCATTTCCAGTCAAGCTCACATCAGCTTCCACCAAAGTGAAATCCTGCGATCCCCCTGTCACACCAGCAATAGAAACAGATTCTGTCCCCACATGTCTTGATGGGATTAATGTGCACTGCGCACCAGTGTCAACTAAAGCTGTATACTCTCGTGGTTCCGATGTGCCAGGCCAACGAATCCACACGGTCCAGAAAACACGGTTTTCCCTAGCCTCTACCTGGCTAGAGGCAGGGCCCCTCTAAGCCTGGTTATCCTTCTTTCCTTGGGTATATGTTTTGGAGGTTCCTTCAAGGGGATCGGACATGTCATCATTATCATCATACCTGGCAGTTTGGCTACGGGCAACTGGAGCTGCTTTCCTTTTGGTGGAACTTCCTCTCTGATCCTTGTCTTCCTTCAATTCACGCACCCGTTGGGCCAGAGCAGCAGTTGGTTTTCCATCCCATCTCCTCATGTTTTCTCCACAATCACGCAGGAAGAACCACAGCTCAGCTCATAGGGTGTATTTTCTCTCTCCATATGGGGAACGTCTGCGTTGGGTACCAGAGCCTCTGATCTGTACTGCTGAGATTTGGAGAAGGTCTTCTTTAATCTCTTCTCTGAGCTTCTTATGATTTTCTTCTATCTTGTCCTCTAATTTTTGCAGACGTGTTTCCACCGCTGCAATTCTGGCATGTGTTGGGCCATGCACAGCATCTGCGTAAGCTCGGAGCTTCTTTGCCATATCCAGCACAGTCTCATTCCTGTCATCCCTCTTCATTATGGCTAAAGCAGAGGCATATTCTTGTGGCCCAAGTCGTACCAGTTTTCGCCACATCACAGACGTGCATGGTACCATGTCTGGATTCCTAGTTGTTATGTCATCTGAGAAGATAATCTCTGCCACTGCCATTTCTCTCAGGCGTTGTATCCCTTGTTCTATGGTTTTCCACTGTGTTTGCTGCATATAAAGATCGTCTGCACAGAGGTATCTTTGTGCTACACTTTCCAAGACCCGTGCCCAGAGGCTGTGAGGGTTAACCCCCCCTCATCATTCCTTGGTCGATGACAGGATCATGTGACAGGGATCCCAAATGCCTTGCTTCAGTGCCATCCAGAATTGTAGCCTCACCTGCAGCATCCCAAAGACGGACTAACCAACTAATTATGGATTCATCAGGTCGTCGAGTGTAGTCCTTCCGTAGGCCACGAAGGTCCTTCAGGGAAAAGGACTCAATATTGGCTTCTGATCAGGTACCTGTTGTTTTGACTCCTGATTTTATGTCAGGAGGTGTTGAGGGTCCTTCTCCTGCATCATCATCATCATCATCCACTGGTCAATCGGTCTTGTCTGTGCACTTCCCACTTCGAGTGCTAGTAGCAACAGCCATTGGTTGAGGCTTATTATCTGCTGTAGCTGCTGCCTTAGGCTCACTATCTGGTTTGGCTGCTGGCTTTGAGCCCAGGGTGTTTGCTGTAGCCTGAGTGACCGGGATAACTGCTGATTTATCTCCCTGCCCCCCTTCCTCTGTCTGCTGTCCTACAGTATCTAGCAGTGTGCGATAAGCATATGCCAGGGCCCAGCTCACTGCAATGATCTTTTTCTCCTTAGGATCATCATGGTACTTCTCTTTCAGGTATTTCCCTACCTCAACTGGGTTCTGAATTTGTTCATGGGGAAAGTCCCAGGCTATAGGGTCAGAGAATTCCTTCAGGATTTGGCCCATATCCTCCCATTTCCCACACCACTCAGGATTTTTCACACCTGGGTCTACTCCTGGGTCAGGGGTCTCATCAGCCCGTCTAGAAATCTCAGCCCTCATTCTAGAGAAGCTGCGGACTGTATAATGGAAGCTTACTAGATTAAAGACCAGAAAGATAGTCTCTTTAACATTCAGGGGAAACTGAATATTCTCAAACAGTGATGTGACAAACTCAGAGGAGAAGAAGGAAAGCAAAGACTGAAAAGCCTCATCCCCTACTCCTCCTATAACAATCTGGGTAAATAACCATAGCCATGAACCATCCATACCTGGAACAGCCCCCAGCAGATTTATAAACTTCTTACAAATCACCACCACCAAGCCCAGCAGTATGGCTATTCTGGTCACTGCCCCTCTGCTGTAAAAACTACGTATTAGGGACAATAGTAGAACTATTTGAGGATAAGCAAATAAACCTAGGGACCATAGAAGTATTATGATCTCAAAAAACCCTAGGGACCAGAAATACAGGCAAGCCTTCACCCCAAGAGACATTATAAATTGAAAGCACATGACTATTAAATGCTTTATACCACCACCAAGTAGTAACAACCAAAATATACTCAAAACAGGGTTTTTCCACTCTCTCTCGAGCCTCGTGTTGGGCGCCAAATTTTGTCCTAGTTTAGGGCAAATCTGGGAGAAAACCTCCAAAGGAAGATCCCTCCGGAGATCAAACCCACACGGCCCCTCCCCCCAGCCGGTTCGGGAATGATTCCTCGGAGAGAAGTGGAAAGAACCTGTTTATTTAACAGGCACAGCCCCCCCCCCCCCAGTACACAAAATGAACAATACCAGATGACAACACTTTTTCACAGCTCTGAAAAAGAGATGACAAATGCAGCGAGTCTCCCTTGGGGGTGGTCGCCCTGTTGTCACTCCCTCCGGCGCTGGGGATGGCTGTTGCCGGCCACAAGGTGTTCTCAGGTCCCAGTCCAGAGCAGGTCCCAGTAGTTACAAGAAAAAAGAAAAACAAAGAAAAAACAAAGCAAGAGCGAAGCAAAGCAGGAGCAAAAGCAGCAGCCAGAGCTAGAGTCAAGGAGAAAAGAGAGCAGCAAAAAACAACAGCCACACTATGTACTGCCCCGTCTCTGTGTCCCGCCAGTCGTGGGGGGGAAGCAGGCTGATAACAGAACCAAAACAAAACATTTGTCCTTCATAGCCAGTCTCACAGGCACAGAACATAACATCCAACATAGCAGAACACACATAAATGGGGATACAAACATCACCCTAGGAAAACAGGGTAGACCTGCTGACGTCTGCCGGACTTAAACGTGGGACGGCGCCGCCAGGGTAGACCTGTTGCCTCCTGTTGGGGTAGACCAGTTGCCGTACGCCGGGGTAGACCTGTTGCCTCCTCTCGGGGTAGACCGGTTGCCGTCCGCCGGGATAGACCTGCTGCCATCCGCCTGTCTTAGGGGTGGGACGGCGCGGCCGGGGTAGACCTGTTGCCTCCTGTGGGGGTAGGCTGGTTGCCGTCCACGGGTGTCCTAGTTTACGGCAAATCTGGGAGAAAACCTCCAAAGGAAGATCCCTCCGGAGATCAAACCCACACGGCCCCTCCCCCCAGCGGTTCGGGAATGATTCCTCGGAGAGAAGTGGAAAGAACCTGTTTATTTAACAGGCACAGCCCCCCCCCCCCCCCAGTACACAAAATGAACAATACCAGATGACAACACTTTTTCACAGCTCTGAAAAAGAGATGACAAATGCAGCGAGTCTCCCTTGGGGGTGGTCGCCCTGTTGTCACTCCCTCCGGCGCTGGGGATGGCTGTTGCCGGCCACAAGGTGTTCTCAGGTCCCAGTCCGGAGCAGGTCCCAGTAGTTACAAGAAAAAAGAAAAACAAAGAAAAAACAAAGCAAGAGCGAAGCAAAGCAGGAGCAAAAGCAGCAGCCAGAGCTAGAGTCAAGGAGAAAAGAGAGCAGCAAAAAACAACAGCCACACTATGTACTGCCCCGTCTCTGTGTCCCGCCAGTCGTGGGGGGGAAGCAGGCTGATAACAGAACCAAAACAAAACATTTGTCCTTCATAGCCAGTCTCACAGGCACAGAACATAACATCCAACATAGCAGAACACACATAAATGGGGATACAAACATCACCCTAGGAAAACAGGGTAGACCTGCTGACGTCTGCCGGACTTAAACGTGGGACGGCGCCGCCAGGGTAGACCTGTTGCCTCCTGTCGGGGTAGACCAGTTGCCGTACGCCGGGGTAGACCTGTTGCCTCCTCTCGGGGTAGACCGGTTGCCGTCCACCCGGGGTAGACCTGCTGCCATCCGCCTGTCTTAGGGGTGGGACGGCGCAGCCGGGGTAGACCTGTTGCCTCTTGTCGGGATAGGCCGGGTGCCGTCCACTGGCCTTAGGGGTGGGACAGTGCGGACAGGGTAGATTTGCTGCCTCCTGTCAGGGAAGACCGGTTGTCGTCCACCGGGGCTGACCTGTTGCCTCCTGTGGCAGTAGAACGGTTTCTGTCCGCCCAGGTAGACCTGCTGCCGTCCGCCGGCCTTCGTGGTGGAACGGCGCGGCCGGGGTAGACGTGTTGCCACCTGTCGGGGTAGACCTGTTGCCCTCTGTCGAGGTAGAGTGGTTCCCATCCGCTGGGGTAGACCTGTTGCTTCCTGTCTGAGTAGAACGGTTGCCGTCTGCCGGGGTAGATTTGTTTCCTCTTGTCGGGGTACACCTGATGCCTCCTGTCGGGGTGGACCTGCTGAAGTCCACGGGCCTTAGGGGTGGGACATCGAGGCCGGGGTAGACCTGTTGCCTTTTCTCGGGGTAGATCTGATGTCTCCTGTCAGGGTGGACCTGTTGCCATGCTCCGGTGTCGACCTGCTACCTCCTGTCGGGGTAGAGTGGTTCCCGTCTGCTGGGGTAGACCTGTTGCCTCCTTTCGGGGTAGACCTGTTGCCTCCTATCGGGATCGACTGGTTGCCACCCTCCGGGGTAGACCTGCTGCTCTCCACTGGTCTTAGACATGGGACAGTTCTGCCGTGGTAGACCTGTTGCCTCCTGTCAGGGTAGACCTGTTGCTGTCGGCCGCGGTAGACCTGCTGCCGTCCACTAGCCTTCAGGGTGGAACGGCGCGGACAGGGTAGAACTGTTGCCTCCTGTCGGGGTAGACCGGATGCCATCTGCCGGGGTAGACTTGTTGCCTCCTGTCAGGGAGACCGGCTGCCCTCCGCTGGGGTAGACCTGCTGCCATCCGCCTGCCTTCGGGGTGGAACGGCACGGCCGGGATAGACTTGTTGCCTCCTCTCGAGGTAGACCTGCTGCCTCCTGTCGGGGTAGACCTGCTGCTGTCCGCCGGCCTCAGGAGTGTGACGATGCGGCCGGGGTAGACCTGTTGCCTACTGTTGTGGTAGACCTGTTGCTGTCTTCCGGGGTAGACCTGCTGCCATCTGCCAGGGTAGACCTGCTGCCGTCCACCGGCCTTAGGCATGGGACAGTTCCGCCATGGTAGACCTCTTGCGTCCTGTCGGGGTAGACCTTTTGCTGTCCGCCGGGGTAGACCTGCTGCCGTCCACTGGCCTTCTGGGTGGACGGCGCGGACAGGGTAGAACTGTTGCCTCCTGTCGGGGTAGAGCTGCTGCCATCTGCCGGCCGTAGGGGTGGAGCAGCGCTGCCAGGGTAGACTTGTTGCCTCCTGTCGGGGTAGACCGGATGCCGTCCACCAGGGTAGACCTGTTGCCTCCTGTCGAGGTAGACCTGCTGCCGTCCGCCGGCCTCAGGAGTGTGACGATGCGGCCGGGGTAGACCTGTTGCCTCCTGTTGTGGTAGACCTGTTGCTGTCTTCTGGGGTAGACCTGCTGCCATCTGCCAGGGTAGACCTGCTGCCGTCCACCGGCCTTAGGCATGGGACAGTTCCGCCATGGTAGACCTCTTGCGTCCTGTCAGGGTAGACCTGTTGCTGTCCGCCGGGGTAGACCTGCTGCCGTCCACTGGCCTTCTGGGTGGACGGCGCGGACAGGGTAGAACTGTTGCCTCCTGTTGGTGTAGAGCTGCTGCCATCTGCCGGCCGTAGGGGTGGGGCAGGGCTGCCAGGGTAGACTTGTTGCCTCCTGTCAGGGTAGACCGGATGCCATCCACCAGGGTAGACTTGTTGCTTCCTGTTGCGGTAGAACGGTTGCCGTCCGCTGGGGTGGATTTGTTGCCTCCTGTTGGGGTTGACCTGATTCCTCCTGTTGGGATACACCTGCTGCCGTCCGCCGGTTTAGGGGTGAGACGGTGCGGCTGGGGTAGACCTGTTGCCTCCTGTTGGGGTAGACTGGTTGCCACCCTCTGGGGTAGACCTTCTGCCGTCCACCGGCCTTAGGCATGGGAGAGTTCTGCCGTGGTAGACCTGTTGCCTCCTGACGGGATAGACCTGTTGCTGTCCGCCGGGGTAGACCTGTTGCTGTCCACAGGCCTTCAGGGTGGAACGGCGCGCAGAGGGTAGAACTGTTGCCTCCTGTCGGGGTAGACAGGATGCCATCCGCCAGCCTTAGGGGTAGGACGGCGCTGCCAGGGTAGACCTGATGCCTCCTGTCAGGGTACACCAGATGCCGTCTGCCGGGGTAGACTTGTTGCCACTTGTCGGGGCAGACCTGCTGCCATCCGCCGTGGTAGACCTGCTGCAGTCCGCTGGCCTTCGGGGTGGAGCGGTGCGGCCGGGGTAGACCTGTTGCCTCCTGTCGGGGTAGACCTGCTGCCGTCCGCCAGCCTTAGAGGCAGGATGGCACGGCC
>CM063292.1:645000-820000 GCA_032173965.1 Sitta carolinensis
AATCGTAGCTCCCACTACTCCTCAGCTGCACAGATCCAACCAAGGCTGCTCCCAAGCTGCTCATTAACCGCTGCATATTGCAGCCCCTCTCCTGGCTGCGGGGGAAGGCACGAGCCGGGCTCAAACTCACCCCGGAGCGGCGGCGGCTCCAAGGACCCGGGACAAATCCCCCCGCGGGGCGTCAGGAGCTCCAGGCGCAGAGGCACGGCCTCCAGAGCAGAGGTGTTGGGAATACAACAAGTCTGCTGGAGAACAGAGATTCCAGAGGGGCTGGAGGGCACAATAATAGGGTGCAAATTTCTGAATGCCTCATGGTTTATGGGCAGCTTCTAATGCTTCTGCCGAGAAACATTACAGCATTTCCATTGGCTCTGATCTTTATTTTTAGTTTTATTACCCACTGCATAACAGGTTTCTTCTAGAGAGAAAGAAAGAAAGCAGATCCCTCTGTAAACAGGAACAACTCCTGAACATTTCACATCGCAGTGGTTTAGCACGAGGATAATTCCACAGGCAAGCGTGGCTCCGAGCACAAACATCTCTGCCGCGGTGCAGTGCCTGACACTGCCGGCATCACCGGCCATGGGGAGGGAAGCCCCTTCCCTTGTCACACCGTATTTAACCCAAGAAACACACACCACAATGCACATGAGCTGCAAAGTTCCCATTTCCAGAGCAGATGGTAACAAGTCAATTAAACCCTCAGTGTTCAGGCACTGCTGATAGCAGCAAGGAGCACTGAGCATTCCGGTCGGTGGGAGAAAGAAAAAGGCTGCAAAAGGTGCTGAACCAAATAATGATCTCAGACAAACAGCGCTGACTTCCTACAATCCAAATTCCTTTGCTACCTTTTTAGAAGGCAGACAGAATATTGAGCTTGATTTGCAGCTCAGAGGGGGCAGGAACGTCCCCGTGCCCCCGTGCTGGAACCGCCTGACACCCACCACAGCCACAATGAAATGTTTAATTTTACTTAAAACATTCTCTCAGGCCTACGTATTATTTGAAGTATAACGTACAGAATTATCTAATGAATTCTCAAATCAAATACTCTCATTTTGCTGCAGGCCATTTCCCGACAACAAACTAAAGGCACAGAGGCTGCTCTGTGTGCCTGACTGCTGAATTTAAACAGATGTCCAGTGCACATCAGCCTCGCTCACATTGCCTCTCCCATGCGCTCGCCTCTGTCTCGGCCAGTGCAAACCCCCTTAAATTAAAAACAAACAGAGACTCGAGATAACAAAAAATACAGCGAGACTTCCCGGCACGGGCAGGCCCGCGGTGAGCGGCGGCTGGGCATGGTGACAGTGAGAAAGTCGCCGGGCAGCAGCATCTGGCTCTGATTAGGTAACAAGCTGTAGCATCTGCAAACTTGTCAGTCCCCGGCCCACAACAAAGCCCAGCCAGCAGATCTGTGTTTAAAAAGGGAACTGGCTGTTGGGTTTTATAAGACAAACATTATCTGTTCCATTGCAGGGTGCCGTTTTATTAAACGCCGCCTAGAAGGGGAGAAATTAAATGTGCTTGTTACATTTTACTTTTCATCTCAAGGAAAAAACCCATTTGGTTTTGTCTGTCAGAAACCTCTTCCCTTGTCTTTCCTCTGTGAAGGGCGGTGATGCCAGCAGAGCTTTCACAGCCCACAGTAAGCAGCCGCTGTGACCCTGGGGTGCTCTTACAACATTTCTGTTTTCTCTAAACAAGAAAGATAAAATAAAATAAAACTTCCATGCAGTGCCCAGAAGCGATGAGGATCGAACCCACCACAGCTGAATTAAAATTTATTCATCTCCATGTTTTCACTTAGGCACTACAGCAATGTATTTGACTACGAAAGCTTCGATATTTCAACATTTTTCTTCTACTTTTTTCTGGGTATGTTGAGATGGCCTTTTTCTCAGCTCTGCCTTACTGAATGACAGCTACAGTTCTCAGTGCCTCTTCTGTACCCTGAAATGTATTTATACTTCTCTTTTGAAAAATGAGAAGAGAATACTCTGTGCCCCACATAAGACCGAAGTTCAGCATAACTGAGGAAGAACTGAAGAATATTAAACCTGAAAAGTCAAATTTCTGTCCAACCTCACAGTTATTTTTGAACATCTAAGGGAAACCACCTGTGAGCACCTCCACAAAACCGGGACTAAGCATTAGTCAAATCAGTAGTACAGACTTAGTGCAGACCCTTCTGCGTGGTGCCGGGAATCAGCCAAAAATGCATGGAATTCAAGAATTCCTCAGTCTGAGCAGTTTGCTTCTGAAAGCACTGCCCGTGGTGCCCTGTCCCTCTGGCCCACCTTCCCACCTGGCCCCAGCCTGCTGGTCCCTCTCACAGCACCACGGCAACACCGAGGGGCAGGAGAGAGAGCAGCCAGGCACGGTGCCCAGGAACCCAGCCCAAGGAGAACACACTCTCCTCCCCACAGCCAGGGCACCACAGCACTCCAGCATCACACTCGGAGGGGGAAAGGCAGGTGTAACGAGAACTTGGGTGCAGAGCCCTTGGCTGGCTTTGCTCAAAATCTTGCTGAGAGATGTGGCCTATTTATGAGTTGTGAAATACAAACCACATTATCAGCCATCTTAAGGAAACGGATTGATGTTAAGTGATACTTGAGAATCCACCCCGTAGCAAAGCTCCCACACCAGCACAGGCAGATAAGCAGAAAATCCTTCCTGCAAACACCATGGCTGTCCTGATACAACATAAACCTGGAGGTCTGAAGCCACTGTCATGGCTTACCGGCCTGGAACACTTTGCTACACATGGAACTGAAGAGAAAAGAACAAGTCTTAATTCAGGTAATACCCAAATGCTGTTACATAAGCTGCAGCTCCAACTCTTTGCTAAAAACCCAAATGAACCTTCAAGTTGCCTGAGCCAGAGGATAAATAGAATAAAACCTCCTATCTGCAAAATTAGGAATGTGCTGTTTCTGAAAAATGGCACGTGATATAGAAAGCAACAGCTGTGTTTGGTGTTGTAGCAATCCTTGCTGCTGTGTGATCACTGACACAGCACAGTGAGAACTGGGATGTGCTGGGAAAACCCCCGGGAAGGGGTCTGATGGGAGGCAAGGTGCAGACACTGCCTCCCATGCCCACTGCCCACAGCAGCCACGGAGAGCCCTCCTCTCTCTGCAGACGGAGCCTCAGCTCTGCATTTGCTCTTTTCCTTCTGATTTCAGAGCTCTCAGGATGCTGCCAACCCTGGGTCAGCCAGCCCCGTGTGTCACGGAGCCGCTGCTCCCACACATCCCTGCTGGTGCCTCCTGCACTTCCACGGGGACCTGGGGGCACAGCTCAGGTAATTTTCTTCCCCTCCTGCTTCTCCATTCCAACCAAAGCAGGGGCTCTCGAATGCTTCAGTTCTCTCAGCATTACAGCTTTTCTCCCCGACTGCTGTGATTGCCATTACGGGGCTGACGGAGCTGGCGTTCCCCGACAACCATCTTAAGTGCTCAGCAGAAGGCCGTGCATTCCAACAGCAACCTGCTTTGTCCATTATTATGATTTATTATATTTTGCAATACAGTGGTAGCCGAGGCCCCTGCCAGGGTTCCTGTGCTGGGCACATACAGAACGCACAACACGCTGATCAGAAAAATTCAGCCTGAAGAGTCGCAGACACCTCTCTCCAGGCATTGCCTCTCTCAATGCATTCATCATTTTTATCATCCTAATAATAATTAGAATTCTTTTTCACAGAACTGAAGATTCAGAAGTTTCCCAGCACCTCTATTTCCACTTCCAGATACAATCCTATAATTAACACAGCAACAGGCTCCATGATCACCTCTGAAATCTTAACAGCCAGGATTCAAAAAGTCCTTTGGATCCAAGGACATGCAAGGTACTTGTCAGCATCAAAATGACACAAACTGGCCTGCACTGAAGAAATAATCAGGCAAAAATAACATGATTTAATGTGATTCTCCTTCCTTTAGCTGAAAAAGAAAGCCCAAAGCAGCTCCTCTAAATGAGAAAAAATATTCAGAGACACAGTAAACAAAAAGAGCAATGTGGCCACGGATGCACAATGTTGTAGGGAAACAAAGGAAAGGTGAGGAGACGGCATCCATCACCCTGGAAAGCAGGCGTGGAAAAGTCTCTCCTATCTCTACAAGCAGCTGGGGATGATTCGCAGTAGATTTTTCTGTAATAAAATTCCCTCACATTTCCTTACTTGGAAAACTCAGTTTATAGGTCAGTTAACAAGTATTAAAACCACAAGAGAACATGAAACGCACCACCTTTCCCTTTTGATCCTTTTCCCTTTTGGATGAAAAGTTTTGAAGTTGGGAATATAAAATCCCTGAATTTTTGTTATGTTTTATGCCTCCACGAAGGCATTAAAACGGCAGTTTGTGGGCTGAAGAAATATCCCCTAAGTGGCAGGGAATTAAAGCAAGCTGTCCGGAGCGCAGCCCTGCTCGCCAGGTGTGCTGCTGCCCAAATGGAACACCTCATTTACAAAACAAATCTGCCTCCAAAATTACCTGCCCCTCTTGATTGCTGCAAATGGTTTTCATCAGCCCGCGCGGCTGTGCCCGGGCCCCGGAGCGCCGCTGGTGCGGCCGTGCGGGAGCGCCGGGCCCGGTACCCCGAGCCCATGCCCGGTGCCCGCCGGTGCCCGGCTCCCGGAGCACGCCGCTTCCCGGTGCCCATGCCCGGTGCCCGCTTCCCGGTGCCCAGTTCCCGGAGCCCGTCAGTGCCCGGAGCCCATGCCCGGTGCCCGATGCCCGATTCCCACCGGTGCCCGGTTCCCGGAACCCGCCGGTGCCCGGTGCCGCCGGTGCCCGGTTCCCGATGCCAGGTTCCCGGTTCCCGGAGCCCGCCGGTTGCCCGGTCCCCGCGTGCCGGTGCCCAGTCCGGTGCCCGCCGGTGCCCGGTGCCCGCCGGTGCCCGGTGCCCGGTTCCCGATGCCCGCCGGTGCCGTCCCGCTGGGCACGGCCCGCACGGAGCCCCCCCAGCACGGCACCGCCCCGGCCCTGCTGAAGGCAGGCGCCGTGCTCTGGCAGGATGCTCCGGGTTGGGAATCTGTGGCAGGAATGTGCACCCCCGTTACACGGTAAATGGTTACCGGTGCCCCGGCCCGCCCGGCACACCCCGCCGTTCGCGCTGGCACAGCCCCGGTGCGCGGCGGCCACCGAAGCGGATTGCAGAGGGCAGGCGCCTCGGGCTGCGCCGCCTCTCCCAGCACAACTTCACCGCAGCGACCCCTCATCCCCCCGGCGTGGGTCACGGGCTAGTTCAATGAATGCACCTCTAATGACCAGCGTTTGCTCCTTAACGGGAAAGGAACACACGCGGAATCCACAGAACAGCCACCGAGAGCAAAACGCTCTCCCCTCGCTCTCCCCAGCCTCGCTGCGTTTGGCTGCTCCAACCAACTCGCAGAGAGGGGAAACGGGCTTGGGAGGAATAGAGAATTTCTATCAGAAAGAAACCTTTTATGTAGCTTTCCTATCATTACCCACGCATTTCTGGCAGCTCTCAGTGTCCTCTAGATCCCAGTGCGCTGCCTAACAAGACCTGCTATGAAAACAGAATGCAGAAAACAAATTAGCATTTTGGAAATAAAAAGCCTGGCTTTTAATCCTATTAAGATCATGCTTTTTTTTTTTTTTTTTTTTTTTTTTTTTTTTTTTTTTTTTTTTTTTTTTTTTAAGTTCTCTGAAAGATATACTGATGTTCCATTACCATAACTGCTGAAATCAGCATTTCCTTTGAAAGAAGTTGTTAATATTTGGAAATGGTCGGATTTCCGATCCTGGATTCAATTGTTATTCTGTGCTACCCCGCGAGTGCCAAGGTCACGGGGAGATTCACCTGCACACCGAGCGAAATGAATGCGCTCGGCCACAATACATGTATAATTTAACATTCTCCTCTCCAGTACCACCATGCATTCCGAAAAATATTTTATTACAATAACAAATTGGTTTCAAAATCATGCATTATGTATCCTGAAATTAGGTCTGCCAATGAAACCTGGATGTACAAACACAGCAGCAGCCATGCAGGGCAGCATGAGCACAGGAATTATGGGTTCTAGAGGGGCTGAAAGGAACAATTAATTCTTCCCCTAACTCCAAAAAGTCCTTTTTTATTACTTTAATCTGCATAGTTAAAAAGAACAAAACAATCAATTGCTGCAAAATGTATTTAGCAATCCAATGGCATGTCTTTTTTCTAGATGTCTTTATAGAAAGGAAATGTTTAAGTGCAAAGTGGCCAGTATATCAAAACATCCATTGGGGACTTCAGTTCTCAAGGGCAGGGCAGGAGAAAATAATACAAAGCTGCTCAAATATTTAAAAGTGTTAGTTATATTTCAAAACTTTACCATTATAACATCTTAAATGTGGGGATTTTTTTCCTTCAGCTCAAACTCCTCCAAATATTTCAGATCAATTTATCAAAAAATTCCTGCTAAATTCTTGATAAATAAAAGGAGCCCTTTACCATTTCCTTTTTAGTTAGAGTTTAAAATTTCATAATATTGCTGAATTTTCAGCAGCAAATGCTGTAAGGTTAATGCACTTTCATGATAGATGGTTGGTTCTGATTTGCAGGTTTCATTTTAAGTTAAATCTACATTGATAAATCCTCCTCTTACAGCCCAAATATCCTTTTTTTTCATGCAAAATAAGCATGTTTCTTGGTCAACTGACATTTTGTTCAAATGGACTTGAGGTAGCTATTTATGAATAATTAAGATTAAAATGTTTCTGTGATTCCCTCAATGCTTTTTTATTTTAAAACATTTATATCATGTCAAAATAGACTTATTCTTCCAAAGGTAACTTTCCATTAAAATAACGGAGAAAATGACATTTCTAATTTTGATAATAGCCCTGATTTCAGAACGAAAGTCAGAGCCTCCTGCTGCAGAGCACAAGGGGTTTTAGGATTGAAACCATGATGTGAATTCTCTGTAATGGTGTTAAAATCCTGGATTCAAAGTATTTACAACAGGACAAATAAAATCAACGACATTTCCATTTTAAAACAGCATCCCTGACTAAATCTTTATTCTGGACTCTGTTTCACTCAGTTTAAATGATTTGCTTTTCTGTTCTTTATGGTAAAGGAGTCTGGCAGATATTGCTATTAATTAGACTTGGTTCAATTTTAAACTTTAGGAACTATTTTTATGAATAGCTTGCAAGCAGCTATTCAACCTGGACATTTGTTATTTCATTTTTATTCCAAGTAGCAAAAATGAAGAATACTCTAAACACAGTGTTTTGCCACAGGAAAGGCAGAAAATATCGAAGCCTTTACATTTCTAAGATATTTTAATTCAGTAAATATTGCATAAAATGAGAACCTTGACACTTCCCTGTTTGAATCCGAGTGCAACCGTTGCCCTCAGCTGCTGTTTGTCTGTAATTTCGTTGAGCTGCTCTGATCTGACCAGACACAGCTCGCTCGGGAGCAAAATCAGGAGAAATAATTTAATCTAATCAGGATATCTGAGAATGGGGAACGTTAGCAGCTTGATTTGGGATCTCTTAAAAAGCCTTTTGTAGTGCTATTTACTGACACACTGAAGCTTCTCTTTTAGAGCAATAATTAACAAATTGTTGACAGAAATTAAATGTCCCCATTTTAAACAATTTTACTGTTCTTCTCCCTTTCTTTCCCGAGGGTGAGCCTGGCAAACAGGGAAATCAACCCCACCATTAGCAGGGGAACGCCACTTTCCGGGGTGCTTTTTGCAGTAAAGAGACGTGATTCATATAAGTAATAAGCAAAGCCCACGCTCTGGATTTTCAAACGTCCTGGCTCGTAATGCCGAGGTTAAATGATTAAACCCATCCCTGCCTGCTCGCTCCAGCTGCAGATACGTTCCCTTGAATTTAGCTGTGGGCAATTCAGAGCTGAATGGGAAGTGCTCTTTTATTTGTTATTAAAGTCCCTTGCTATCTTTCAGAACTGTTTGTTACACAGATCTGAGCACATACATGTATTAGGAAAATACACTGAATAAAGACAAGGTTATAAAAACGGGATGAAAATCACTCAGTGTTCATTTTTCATGGCAATTTGCTTAACGAAAATATCAACGGCAATAGCTTAAATCAGTAAATACCACCAGTACGTGTCTTGTACAAATCCGAGCACAAACCCGAAGTGCTTTGCACAGCCTGTGATGCAGAGGGCGAGGCTGCCCAGAGGCAGCAGCCGGGCTCTGGGCCCGGGGCTGGGGGCACTGCCCGCTCCGGGGGGCTCCGGCACTGCTGCTCCCGGGCAAAGGCAGAGCACAGCAGCACCTGCAGAGCCTCTGCACAGCCCTGCCTGCCCACGACACACCCAGAGCTACAATGGAAGCAGCTTTCGCCAGACTTTTCCCACTCGGGATGTTGTGACTGGCTGGCGAGCAGGATGACACTGGAGAAACATGCAGGCTCCTGAGAGATTGAAGAGAGGGAGAAAACCCAACGCCAAAGCGCAGCGCTGCTTTCCCGAGCAGTTTCGGTTTGTTCACAGCATAGCCCTGACGTGATTGAGTGCTCAGAGCACAAAGGGCCCGGTGCAGCTGCTGGGGGCTCCCGGGTGGGAGCAGTGGGAACGCTCCGTGTCCTGGAGTGACACCACCCCCATATGCACACCGGGCATCCTGGGACACTGCCACCCATCCCTCCTTTCCCCTCCTAAAGAGTTGTCTGCTAAATGCTGCAATATTAATTAATGCTTCCTTTGGGCCCTGGGAAGCCAACTGATGAATATTTGTGAATTTAATGGGAAAAGTTACAAACATCAAGAACTTTATTTTACCACTATCAGAAATTTAGTCACATGGAAGTTTCTACTGGGAAGAAACTCTCCAGGTTGTTTTATTTCACACGACTCAAGTATTTCCAATCCTCATATCCATTTATCTGCTACAGGGACAGAGAAGGAAACCTGTCCTTCCTGCTCTTGGGAGCCCAGAGCCACCCCCAGCCGGGGCCGTGGAGGAGCTGCGGGTCCTTCCCAGGAGGATGGTCACACAACAGCAGGCTCACAGGCTCCTCACACACACACACTTCTCCAGGAAAGCACCCAAATTTGACCCAAAGACAATCAGACTAAGATCCCTAGCAAGGAAGAATGCCCAGTATAAACCAGAGCAAGAGTAATTTACGGGTTTGGATTTTATGAGTAGCAGGAAGGTACAGTCCTACTCACAAGGCTCACTACCCCTTGGACGTCACCAAAAACTATATTAAGCAGCACTTTTGTAGGCAGAGCTCTAAAATAGAATTTTAAAAACCAAATCTCTTCACATGATATCCATTTACACTTTGTAGCAGCATGTGAAAATAGATTAAAAAGTATTTAAAGCATATTCTCAAGACACACTAAGGGACAGTGGGACAATTTGCATCTCAGAGAACTCTAGGAAGATGGTGGCCACAAAAAGAATGCTTGACCCCACATTCAAAACAGAGGGTTTAATTTCATTGAAAAGTAAATATTTTTTTTCCTTCTTCCTCTCATTCCTGCTTTACCTTTCCCCCCCCCTACCACTAGAAAACATCCTCGTTTGACTTCGTTGTGTCAGTCCTCACTTCATCTAGGCTTTTATTTTTACTCAGAGCTTCCATGATTTTTGTAGGAGCTTTTGTTCCCAAGTGTTCTTCCAGCAAGCAGAAGCAGAGAGTGAGATTCGGTTTGTTTTCCAAGTCATGGGCACGTGGGAAGGTTTCCTGCCATCTCCCCCTGAGCCTCCCCAGCGAGGTTCAGGCAGAAGGAGCTGTCAGTGACCCTGTCCCCGTGGGCATGGGGCAGGAGCCCCACGGCCCCACTGCCCCGGCCCCTGGCAGCAGCAAACCCACAGCCATTCAGGAAATCATCACCTGCATCTTGAGCAGCAATGCCAAGCAGGTTTCCCAGGCTCTGGGTTTACTGGGGCTGATCCAGCACATGGCAGAGTCTCAAGGAAAGAGCATTTTCCAGTGGAATAGCTTTACAGTAAAATGAGATTATGGCTTTCTAAAGCCCTGAGACCAACCCCCCAAAATCCCCTATGTGCAGAAAGGGACAAATTGCCCACAGAGTCGTTCTTTAAGGAATAGCTACTCTGCATCTCCCCCTTCTCAAACAGCTGAGGAGCTTGGCTCTGTCAACGACTGGTATGTGATTGTCACTCCATCTCCCTTTAGTCTCCTCGGCGCATTTATTGAGTCCCATGAGGTCCCCTCCTCTGCTAAAAAGGAAGCCTAAGAGACCGGATAGATGCTCCTGCTATTGTCCAGGAGAATCCAGGGGCCAGCAGCAGATGCCCCTGCGAACTGTGATCTGGGTCACCTCAGCCTAGCACCCAGATGTCCCCTTTCCTACGACCAGGGTGCAGGACAGCAGAGCTGGAGAAGGGAAGCACAGATCAAGCCTGAAAAGATTATTTTTAGATTGAATGAAATACACCGCCCACAAAGACAGGGAGAGCAAGACCTTGGGAAACCATGGGACTTCTTTCTTTGTCTGATTTAAAGGAAAACACTGTTTCCTCTTGGCGTTGTTAAAAAACAATTCCCATTTAAGCAGTGACAGGCAGGACTCTGTAATCTGTACATACAATTTAATCCTTTCAAGAATCAGCAGAACCCACATCAATCAAGCCTTCATCAACTTGTAAAAACAATATTTTGATTCAATCAGATTCAAAGCCCCGAAATTCCCAACTAATTAATGCAGGGTCACTCGGAGCCGCTGAGGCAATGGCGAGCAGAGTGGTCAAATATTTACCCCTCACCACAGTAGACATTAGGACAACCAAAGGACCTGGAGAGTGGGCAAGAATAGATAATGTGACTGTCACTGCAGCAGGTTTCATTCACTGTGAGTATTTGGATAAAGAATTATTACAAAGGAGAGGGAAAAAGGCAAGTGAAGCCTCTGCCGTAAGCAGCATTCTCACATCCTGCTCAGGGGCTGTGAAATGGGCAGTGACCCAGGCAACATCCTTCCCATTTTGGGATTTTTAACATGCATGTCTCCAGACAGTTGAGTTGCTTTGATTCTAGTCCTCCCTTATAACATTCACAATAAATTACATTATAAGAACATAGGCGGCAAAAAATTACTGAAGAGTCCAAAGCGTTGAGGCCTTCTGCCCTGCCTGTGTTCCTAGAAATGAGACTGGAATTCAGCTTTTTCCTTTAAATATCCTTAAAATGTATGCCCAGCATGCAGGCTGTTCTCTGCAGGGAGGGTATTTTCCCAGCGTGGAGGGTGCCTGTGTGTGCTGCAGACACGGCTGCCTCGTGTCTCTCCACGATTCTGTGCAGCTCATTTATGCAGCTTTACGCTCTGCCTTGCAAGGACGCATTTTGTGTGTGCTCCCCTCCAATACTAAAACCCCACTGATCCTTTTAAAATGCAGCCAGTGAAGCAGGCAGAGCCGGCTGGTGCAGGCTCTGCAGTCCCACTCCTGTGCCCTCTCTGTGTGCAGCTGAGGGCGTTCTCTGCCCTCCTGTGCCTGGCACAGGTGCCCGGAGCAGCGGGGGCTGCCCTGGATCCCTGGCAGAGCCCGAGGCCAGGCTGGATGGGGCTCGGAGCAGCCTGGCACAGTGGAAGTGAGCAGCTTCAAGGTCCCTTCCAACCCAAGCCAGTCTGTGATTCTGGGGTGCTCTGGGTGCACTCTGGATTAACACTGATGCAAATACATGCTCCTCCTTCTGCAACAAAGTTTTCAAAAAGTTCACGAACAACCATTTAAGAATTCCTGATTTTTACATTGCCTGTACTCTGAGATAACTTGAAAATTAATTATATGCCCATAGGAATTTTTAAAAAGCCATTTTGTAGAGTCTGTGCTGATGATATTCCAGTGCCACAACAGCTGCACTGTTGAAGGTGCACTGCAAGGTTGCACCAGGGCAGGTTTTAGGATTCCCTGGCCAGGCTGTAAGGCAGCAGCAGCAGCAATGACAGTGATAGTGAAGAGTCCAGAGATAATGGCACCTGAGAAAACACATTTCAAGGAATC
The DNA here is from genome assembly GCA_032173965.1 of Sitta carolinensis. Lineage (NCBI taxonomy): Eukaryota > Metazoa > Chordata > Aves > Passeriformes > Sittidae > Sitta > Sitta carolinensis. The sequence continues at coordinate 656,987 of CM063292.1, forward strand.
ATCACGAGTCTTTTCCCATTCTTACCACCACGTGCATGGGGCAGCCCCACCAACAGCCTGGGGCTGCAGGAGCAGGTCACTATTTCCTGAGGAATGTCTCACCCACGGAATGGCAGGTGTAAAATCCTGGCCTGAAGAGCTCCTCTTCAACCTACATCACCACCACTACTCTCATCACAAACCAGTACATGCAATACCATTCCCAGGCTCCCGGGACTTCCTTGGGTGTTGCACTTCTCAACCCTCCAGCAAAGAGGCTGCCTTGGTCAATTCTGGGACAGTCTCCCACTCTCACTCCAAGTGCTGGTACAGTCCCGAAGGGTGGGGGATCCTGAAATAATTCCATCTCTAAAATCACAACCACAAATATAATTCTGGCACCGGGTGGACCTTTTCAGCAGCTAAGTAGTTCTGGCAGACAAAAGGGGAAGGCAGCAGAGGCACCTGCTCCAGAGGCCCTGGGCCCCACGGGCACTGCTGGAGTTGCTGAAATTCTGTGCAAGGGAACTCCTGCCAAGAAACCGCTCTGCCTGCTGCCCCTACACTCCAGGTACTACAGGCGGGGAAATTCGGGGAGGGGAGCAGCATTCCTTCTGGTTTTTAAGGAAGAACAATTGCCCTGTGGAATGCCTGCAGGTCCCATCTGCTGCTCTGATGGGTTCCCCAGGCTGGGGGGGCCCTCAGCAGCCCCCACACAGGGCAAAGCTTTTAGCCCTGTCCCTGAGGAGATGCCACAACTCCAAACTCAGGGCAGACAGCAAGTGTGGGACCCTAATTTACATCCTACAGGTTTCCATTCAGCCAGGCACACAACACTTAGTGAGAATACCAAATTTTCATGTTAAAATTACAGCTCTTTTTGAAAGTGTCACTGTTTCAGTTTCGACTTGGATATTAATTCAGCATCTAATCCATAACTGTTTGTAAATATGCACATTTGGGATTTATTCTAAGACACATCCAAAGTTCTTTCATCCCCTTGCTATCATTCCTTCAGTGATTCTGCAAACCAGCCTGAATGTTCCCTGAGGAAGTGCAATGGGATGAGTCTATTTTTAAGTTTTAAAATATAACAGAAAGACAAATTTTAACAATAAATCACAGATTGATGTACTAAGTGCCCTGGATATTAATAGAAATATCCCCTCTCACACAGAAGTTCTGACATTTTTGCTACAGATATTTCAGCGTAGTAAGGAACAGAAATTCAGGAAGTCTGAAGCCTTGTCTGGTAATGGATATTCCCAGGAGGAAAGGCTTTTTACATCACACTTCAGTGCAAAGTGTGCTCCTAATATGAACCCCTCCCCATTTTGTCTTTCCCACAGCCCCTCCCAAAGAACAGGATGGCTGATATGGCACCAGAACAATCTCTCACCACGATGCTGCTCCTCCTGTGCCCGTGTCCCACCTCAGCCACAGAACCCCCCGGCCCTGGGGCTCTCCAGTTACTTCATTTTGTGCCCGTGGATCCTGCAGTCCCCCAGATCCATCCCCCCCACCTTGCATTTGGCCATGAAGGCACTTCCCTGCAGTGCCCTGCTTCCCTAAGTCAGCGGGTGTGCCACCTGCCACTCTTACCTTTGTCACCTCGTGCCACTGCCACAACAGGCACCACCTTGCCCTCTGAGCTGCCCCCGTGTGCCTCTCGCTTCACCCAGCCTCCCTCCCTCTACTCCCCTGACATCCATCGTGGGCTTAGGACAGAAATTCCTCTGGAAATTTGTTTTTGTCTCACTGTCAACTGATTTATTAATTTTTTTCCCCCTCAGAATCAAGGAGCTTGAATAGCAGCAAGATAAGCACATGCCAAGAGCAGGCAACTGTCACTGCTCCATGTGCTGCCTTATTTTTCTCTCCATGAGCCTCACTATATATCTCAAACCAGTGCATAAGCTCTTGGAAGCAGGGCTTGGCTTTTCTATATGCTCCGTTAAAACAAACTATGTAATAAAAATAACTGATGTTTGAAATGTAATTGGTCACTAGAATTTGCAAATCAGTAAGATAAAAGCAGAACAGCTCTGTAAATCACGGGGTGATGAATTGACCTGGACTGGAATAAGCTGAGCAGCCCCTGTCAGTGTCACCCAACGTGTATTTACAGTCAGGAGACACTCTCCTTCACAGGAGAATTTGCAATTCCTGATTCTAATCGCCAAAAGCAACAGACTCCACACGGCAACAGATGGATCAGCAGCAATCAGCTTGGAGGTCAGCATCTGATTTCACAGAGGAACTGAACCCCACAATGGTTTGGGCTGGACCTGATCTAAGGGAAGATGTCCCCTGCCCATGGCACGGGGTGGGACTGGATGGGCTCTAGAGTCCCTTCACCAAAACCATCCTGGAATGCTGTGATTGTGTGCTCACTGACAACAACCCGTGTCCAACTGCAGGCCCCCAGGACCCCGACTGCAGCGTGCACATGAGCCTGGCTCTGCCCCAGCCTGCCCAACGGGGCAGCCACAGGGCACGGCCAGGTGTCCCAGAACCTTCAGCCGTGGGGGCTCCTGTGTGCTGGGACTGTGCTCAGCACCACAGACAGAGGGGCAGCTGCAGGGGAGCAATCCCTGGCACTGCTGCAACTGGGCAGCCCAAAGGCTCCCACGGAGCTAAGCAGAAACTCTCTTCTCTCCTCCGTTCGTACAAAGGCAGCGAGAAATCTATAAAGGATTAATTAAGACAAAATGTGTTAAATAAAACATGTTCTTCCACAGTCGAGGATTATATCCCAGCATTTTGTCAATCTGAGGAAGCACACATTTAGAGTGGGGAGGGGGAGAAGGGAGGGCAGAGGCAGCATTGAGGAGGCTCTGGCCACCCAGCTCTGAGTGGCATGGTGTGGCTGTCAGCACCAGCAGTGCTGCCTCCCTCCCCTCTGCTGCCAGACAGCTCCGGAATGGAGAAACAGCAGCATTTTCCCCAGGAAGCTGCCAGCCCCCAGCCCTGATCCCAGCTGCATCCCTGCCTGCTGTGCCAGGAGCAGCCGCTTATTTACCTAATAGACTCTAAAAGGTATCAAGGGAGTCATTCCCTTCAATTGGGTCATTCTGACATATGTAAATATGTATTTAAATTTGGTAAATATGTACAGTATTTAGAGTATGCGGAGAATGACACTTCTGTGGAATGGGGCACCTCTTTCCAAAGGGCTTGTACTACTCCAGGTAAATTAAGCTCCTTTCCACACCAATCATGAGAGCTGGAATCTGCTGGAGAAGAGAGCTCTCCTTTGTGAGCTGGTGTGAGCAAAGCCTGTGGAGCTTGGCAGCATTCTGACTGCAGATAGAAATTGAATGTACTGCACTAACCTAGCGGGTTTGATGTAATATCTGATTTTAAGGGCAGAAACAAACATTCGGTTTCAGGTGGGAAATCATCCATTCATCAAAACAATTCCATTACTTAAGAACCATATATATATTTATATGTGTATATATATGTGTGTGAATGACCCCTGGGGATATGATTTAGGGGCAGTTATGGTGGCCCTGGGTTGACAGTTGGACTCGATGACCTCAAAGGTCTTTTCCAACCTCAAGGATTCTGTGCATTTGCCTACCTGCATGAACCCCAGCTATTGAAAAAGCCTTACTTAAACGTGTATGTATTTCTCTTCCCTGCACTTAAAATGCGGATATTTCCTCAAAATAAAACTCCCAGTAACATTTTTCTCTTTATTCATTACCAAAACCCAACAAACCCTCAGTCTCTTCTTCTTCTAGCCAGAATCCCTCATAAGAGAATAAATGTGTGGATACTACAACACTATTCCCACAGCTCTGCAACCCCGAATTTCTTGGGCCACTGCTGTAGGCAGCCCTGTGTTACAGAAATAACTTTTCATGGAGTTCTCCATGTAAAACCCCAGCCTGCTTGATGCACCTGGGTTAGAACTCTTAACAGTCCTGAAATAATTCTATTTTTGAGGTACTTGTGGCAGGACTCATTTTTGTAGGAGAGGTTCATCCACTATCCAATGGCCTGTTAAGGAATACTGGCAGGTGGGAAAGGGACACAAGAAATCAGTGTTTCAATGCTTAGAGTGAAGAGGCTTGGGGCCACAGCAGAAGTTCCCAAGGTTTGGTTTCACAGTAAATTCCTCCCTAGTCCAAGCTTGCACCTCACAGTGTCGGTATCAGATGAGAAATACATTAGACTACACTTATTTATATTACAGCCTGAACAGCAAGTGTAAATAATTAAGGATTCCTACAGCTTGAAGGGGAAAATAAACCAAACCAGTTCCCAGTATGAAATGGCAAGTCCCTTTTTGGAGTTTCTGGACGCAGCACTTCCCACTGAGTATTTGTAAGTGTGTGTGCTGTATGTACAGAGTGTAGCTATGCACACTCATTGATTAAAGGAGGAATAAAACCTTGCAAAACCCCACTAACATGTTTATACTTTACTAAATGTAAACAGTGCTGACACATTTCTAAATATAGTCTTAATTTCTGTCTTCAAAAAGGCTTGTGAAAACTAATAAAACCTAGATTTCCATATGCCCCAAGCAAACAACTACAACCCTGTCATATTCAGGTAACTTAAAAGTGACAAAAGAAAACACAGGGAAGATGAGATGGTCCATAGGAATTGCACAATTGACCTAACAACCAAAACTGTCCAAAAGCAGGAATGATTTTCATAACCCTAACAAAAGCAGCCTTTGCAACCTTCAGCTGACTGTTGTTTGCCATTAGTCTTCCCTTAAATCAAGTTATGCAATGAAATTCAGCTCTCTGCCACCTCCATTTCCAACAGATTATAATGAACATCATCTTAGGTGTGCATAATACCTTTAGTAATGTGTCAGAAGAGAAGAAAGTGCTCTTTCCAACACAAGCTGGGTTAGGGTAGGAGACGCAGAGAAATCAGGCAAAAAAAAATCTTAAGAACTAGTATTGAATTTCAACATTCTACTTGCTTATAATATAGTATAAATAATTCACACTTGAAAATCATCTTTTCAGAAATGTTTACTGACACAGCAAAAATGCATGCGAGGGGTTACTGACATGGCATGTAAATGCACACCTGAAGAGACTGGAGTGATCACCAAAAGGAGAAAAGAATTAATCTAAGGAAAATGTCAGCCAAGAAAATACATCGTCCTGAGTAAACCAGGTAATTAACAGCTCAGGGCCCTGAGTCTCCTTCCCTTCAGATCTATCCTATGTTAGATGTGCTCCAAAACACCATCTCATAGTACAGACTGCTGCTACCGCCTCAGCCTTTGATCTGGTTCATATTTTGATTCGAAAGATACGCAGAGAAAATTACTAGGAAAAATCTACCATGATAGGGAAACAAAATTTGGCTCAGATGTTTTTCCTTTATGCTGTTGAAATGAGCTCTGTGGGTCAGAAGTTGTTAAACGTTGCAGTTCCCAGGAGTGTCAGCAGCCCAGGCTGGCTGAGCTGCCCCTCCAGAGCCAGGGCCAGGGGAGAGCACAGAGAGGCACGGCAGGGCCAGGAGAACCAGCCGGGCAGAGCCAGGGAGAGGCACAGAGAGGCACGGCAGGGCCAGGAGAACCAGCCGGGCAGAGCCAGGGGAGAGCACAGAGAGGCACGGCAGGGCCAGGAGAACCAGCCGGGCAGAGCCAGGGGAGAGCACAGAGAGACACGGCAGGGCCAGGAGAACCAGCCGGGGAGAGCCAGGGGAGAGCACAGAGAGACACGGCAGGGCCAGGAGAACCAGCCGGGCAGAGCCAGGGGAGAGCACAGAGAGACACGGCAGGGCCAGGAGAACCAGCCGGGGAGAGCCAGGGGAGAGCACAGAGAGACACGGCAGGGCCAGGAGAACCAGCCGGGCAGAGCCAGGGGAGAGCACAGAGAGACACGGCAGGGCCAGGAGAACCAGCCGGGCAGAGCCAGGGGAGAGCACAGAGAGGCACGGCAGGGCCAGGAGAACCAGCCGGGCAGAGCCAGGGGAGAGCACAGAGAGCACGGCAGGGCCAGGAGAACCAGCCGGGGAGAGCCAGGGGCAGGCAAGCACGGCTCTGCCCGGGGAGGAGGGACTGCACGGGGACGGGGGACAGCGGGGATGGGGACAGCAGGGATGGGGACAGCGGGGATGGGGACAGCGGAGATGGGGACAGGAGGGAATGGAAACAGCAGGGAATGGAAACAGCAGGGATGGGGACAGGGGCACGGGGACAGCGGGGATGGGGACAGCAGGGATGGGGACAACGGGCACGGCCCAGAGACATGGTCACCAGGACAGAAATGGCCAGGCCTGGTCCCATCCTTCATGCCCACCAGAGCCACCCTCAGTGACCATCACACCCTTCATCGGGAAAAAGGCACTGGGGGAAAGAAAAGGTTTGCTACTTCGCACAAAAAAAATAGTTCAGGGAAAGGCAGAAAAGCTCATGAAATTGTAACTACAATTATCTTAGATTAGAATATTTGGCTTGAAAGATCTGGAGGGTATTGTTTTTGATAAGGCAGAGCCACTTGACAAGGCCTGTCACCACTCCAGGTCTCTCTGTTGTCAACTCAAGATGAAAGGACATCACAAAGAATTAACTTCAGCTTTTAAACATTTTGAAAATGTCAAAGAGGTCATAGCTGATCTATTTCCTTATACAGCATATTCACTTGATGAAATTTGTGGTAACAATGTGTTTTTACTTTTCGTTCCAATGGGTCCCCAGCCCCGGTAATTGCTGCCAGCCTAACGAGGGCTGACAGGGCGCGATTGGCCGAGCCGGGCATCAATCAGAGCGGCACCGCGCACTCGGCAATGGCACTAATTGGGGGCTGCGGAGAAACCTGCCCGCCCCTCGTGCACCTTCCAGCGACGTTTATTTGCTTTATCTGGTTTCCAGTTACACTCGAGCCAATTTAAGCCCTTTTATAACCAACACCTTCCTGCGTGTAGGACCTATTGTTCCTGCCTTCCCACAAGCCGTCTAAAGAGTCCTTAAAATATTCGGTGAGATGACTCTAAATTAAAACCGGGTCCAACCTGTGAAACAGCACGAGTAAAAGTAGAAGCTAAATATTTGTACTGACCTTTCAGGAGCATTATCCAAGTCAGTAAAATATCTTAAAGGCATTTTGTTATGCACAGAGAGGGGAAATTTTAAAATCTCATTTAAACTAACACGTGACCGCGTTTGCTAGAAAGGATTTTATATTTCCAGAACATATTAGGGTCTCTAAATATGAAAGTAACCAGTTCAAACAAGTTGAAATGCGGTTGGACGGTGCTAATTCTGCCCCTACCCCCATCTGCCTTGGAGAGAAAGGTCAGGGCTGCTGCCACGTCCCTCTCAGGGATGCTCAGAGCCCGTGTGCACCGAGCATGAGACGGCTCCGAGAGCCCACGGATCCGGACATTTTCTGCATCAACTGGATTAATCATAACCCTCCATCTTGAGCGAAACCAAGGGATAAACACACACGTGTTTGCTACAGAGAGAGAGAGAACACCTCAGACAGGAACGGAAGGGACAGAACGTGGCTCTAAGAATCGGAAATATTTTGTACTTCAAGCCATAATGCAAGGAAAAACAAAACAAAACAAAAACACACACAGGCAAAAAAAAACCCCAAACATCCCAAGACAGAAAAAGAGGTAAAGTTTAGAACAAGCAAGCACTAAGGTTTAGAACAAAGAGACCTAATTATGCTGTTTGTTCTCCAATCTGAGATAAAAATAATCCTTAACATATTAACAGGACTCTTCAGTGATACTTCAGATATTCCTCCAAGCAAATCACTTAGTGGAAGTATTTTAGGAAGAACAGCTCCCACCCAGGTTTCCTCATACATTTAAGATGGATGGGACATGAAGAAAAACATATTTTAATAAACTTCCATCTGAATTTACAATTATATGCTAAAAAAAGGACACCATTTACTGTACAATTATTTAAATATATTTCTCCACAATATTTGGCAGACAGCATGAGGTCACATCTTCTGTACAAGCACAGCTGGCTGAAGCTTTAATAAGTGACCTGTCCTCCGAAGGTGAGCCAGGTTCTGAATGGAAACAGGAACAATTCCCAGCAGGCTCTACAGACGTCACCCAAGGTGACTGTTCCATTCAGAAGTGTCTCGCTTGTATTTTGAGAAGTGTTTCACTTACGTGAGCCACTGCTCCAGCCGGGTAAGCTTGATCCCAATTCAATTAGTCATTGGCAGCAGCAGCACTGCAGTGTGTAATTACCCTAAGTATCATCTCCCCTTTCCCAAAATGTAATTACCCCAAGTATCACCTCCCCTCCCCAGCCAGGGACATCCAGCCACATTTCAGCACTGGGCTCATCCTGCTCACCAGCAAGCTGACCCCCTTGAACGAAGGGCTGTCCAAAACAGCCCTCTGAAGCACTGACCTTTTCTGCAGGTTTTACTGCAGGTTCCCACAGAAAAGCCTCAACTGCCCATGTCCATGTACTGGGAGCTCAGCTGGACAGGCAGTGGAAGTCCCTCCACTGCTGGAGTGCAAAAACAAAACACGAGGTGGGAAGGCTCCCACATTTTCTCTCGGCAGGTTTTGCAGGGAGCAAAGGCAAACTCTGACACCGGGGCTCTCCTGGCTGTTGCCTACTTAGAGCTTGCTCGGACTGTGAGCCTGCACAGAACACGGGATCCTCCCGGGGGAAGGAGCCTGAAAATCTCAGCCCTGCGCCCAGCACCAGCGTGTGCAGCCCCAACCCTGTCCTGAAGGGACACACAGGGACCGACCCTGTCCTGTAGGGACACACAGGGACTGAAGCTGTACTGCAGGGACACACAGGGACGACCCTGTCCTGTAGGGACACACAGGGACCGACCCTGTCCTGCAGGGACACAGGGACTGACCCTGTCCTGCAGGGACACACAGGGACCGACCCTGTCCTGTAGGGACACACAGGGACTGACCCTGTCCTGCAGGGACACACAGGGACCGACCCTGTCCTGCAGGGACACAGGGACTGACCCTGTCCTGCAGGGACACAGGGACTGACCCTGTCCCGTAGGGACACACAGGGACCGACCCTGTCCTGTAGGGACACACAGGGACCGACCCTGTCCTGCAGGGACACACAGGGACCGACCCTGTCCTGTAGGGACACAGGGACTGACCCTGTCCTGTAGGGACACACAGGGACTGACCCTGTCCTGCAGGGACACACAGGGACCGACCCTGTCCTGAGGGACACACAGGGACTGACCCTGTCCTGCAGGGACACACAGGGACTGAACCTGTCCTGCAGGGACACACAGGGACCGACCCTGTCCTGTAGGGACACACAGGGACTGACCCTGTCCTGCAGGGACACACAGGGACCGACCCTGTCCTGTAGGGACACACAGGGACTGACCCTGTCCTGTAGGGACACACAGGGACTGACCCTGTCCTGCAGGGACACACAGGGACCGACCCTGTCCTGTAGGGACACACAGGGACTGACCCTGTCCTGCAGGGACACACAGGGACCGACCCTGTCCTGTAGGGACACACAGGGACTGACCCTGTCCTGTAGGGACACACAGGGACTGACCCTGTCCTGCAGGGACACACAGGGACTGACCCTGTCCTGCAGGGACACACAGGGACTGACCCTGTCCCGTAGGGACACACAGGGACCGACCCTGTCCTGTAGGGACACACAGGGACTGACCCTGTCCTGTAGGGACACACAGGGACCGACCCTGTCCTGTAGGGACACACAGGACCGACCCTGTCCTGCAGGGACACACAGGGACCGACCCTGTCCTGCAGGGACACACAGGGACCGACCCTGTCCTGCAGGGACACACAGGGACTGAACCTGTCCCGTAGGGACACACAGGGACTGACCCTGTCCTGCAGGGACACACAGGGACCGACCCTGTCCTGCAGGGACACACAGGGACTGAACCTGTCCTGTAGGGACACAGAGGGACTGACCCTGTCCTGTAGGGACACACAGGGACTGACCCTGTCCTGTAGGGACACACAGGGACCGACCCTGTCCTGCAGGGACACACAGGGACCGACCCTGTCCTGCAGGGACACACAGGGACTGAACCTGTCCTGTAGGGACACAGAGGGACTGACCCTGTCCTGTAGGGACACACAGGGACTGACCCTGTCCTGCAGGGACACACAGGGACTGAACCTGTCCCGTAGGGACACACAGGGACTGACCCTGTCCTGCAGGGACACACAGGTGAACAAAACACAGAGGAAGGAAAAGGAGCCCTTTCCCAGGCACTCGTGTGGAGCAGTGAGGAACTTGGAAGAAAGAGTTTCACACAATCCTTCCAAAACTTCTACCAGGCTCTCAAAAAAGTGTAGAGCTCTTTTAACATTCATAGTAAAAAAACCCAAGGAAGCAGCAAGGTCCCCTTTGCTTCCTCACCTTCTTTTTAGGCTGAAACACACTGCACTGACATTGGATTTTGGCACAGCAACATCTAAAAAAAGGAGGAAAGTCCTTGACGAATATAAATTCCTCATCAAATTATATTTGATGGCAATATTAGGCATCTTCTATTTTCAGTCCTAGGATAAAAAACCAGCAAACCAACACAAAGCCATTTTACATCCCCTGAACTCTGTGGCCCCCACTTTCTTATTAAGAGGGTTTGAGGTTAATCAGTTTAAAATTGCATTGATTTATATAATCATTTTGATTTGGTGAGGGAATAAATTGAAATGAATTATGAGGTACATCTTAAGTATGTGCCTCATTTTGCTGCTTGTTCAAGATTTGGATATAATACAAGGGGAAGTAACACTTATCCCACAGAACTCTCATGGATCTATGGCAGTCCCAGTGCCAAAGAGGCAAAGCGAAGTCTCTGAAATAATATTTAAGAGTGAGAGAAGATGTGAAAAATAGAATTTATCAGCAGTTTATAAACAGAATGAAAAGGATTAAGAATTAATATAATTCCTCTTAGTATGTTTCTTATTCATGTTGTGTTCAGTAGTGGAAGAGAATTATCCTGGCACTACCATCATCTTCCTCCCACAAGCCTGTACTCAGAGATCCCCTCCCTCCCTTTCAGAGCACAAGTTACTCTGGGGTAACTAAAGTCCCACTTAAAAGCTGATTTTAATCAGCTGCTTTGCTAAATTGAGAGGAATTTGATTAAAGCTTTTTCTCCTCCTCTCTGGTAGTACCTTCCTAATCCATTTCCACCTCCTCAAGTGTTCTTGAGGAGGACAGAGCAGCCCCAGGACCTGGCTGCTGCAGCTCCAGAAGCCCCAGTGCTGGAAGCGTGCCCTGGGATTTCCGACTGGCAGCACAAGCCCCTTGCTCGAGGGTGTGAGCCCAAGGGCTGGCACAGACCCTGCCTCACCAGCACACACTGCTGCTCCTGGCCTTCAGGAGAGCAGGCTGGGTCCACTGCACGCCCAGGATCTCCCCAGAGCAGCACCATGGTCATGATGGTGCTCCTGTAGCTCTGATCCTGGGCGCCCTCACACAGGCTGAAGCATTCCTTCATTAGAGATTTTAAAACTCCGAGTTAGGGATGAGGAGGAGCAACATCCCCTCATGCCCAGTACACAGAAATAGATAAAATTTAGTTGTACATAAATACAGATGACTGCCATACTAGCAGGCAGTATTCCAGGGAACAAAACACGGGACTATTCTATAGCAAATATTATTTGTTGAAGCACCCCGAGCCCCTGCCCTGAGGGAACCCTGCCCTCCTGCACGCCACAGGAACAGTGCCCCATCCCTGGCAGTGCCCAGGCCAGGCTTGGAGCACCCAGGGACAGTGGGAGGTGTCAGGGACAGGGTGGCACTGGATGAGCCTTGAGGTCCCTTCCCACCCAAACCATTCCAGGATTCTGTAAACTCTGGCTGCAAAAGCTTCTGTTTCAAAAAGCAGAATATTTTTGGTGTGCTTACACCAACATTACTGCAGCACAGTAAATCCAGAAACATTCATTTCTTTGGAATTAACACTAATTGCAGTTGAAGACAAAGACTTTAAAGATTTTAAAAAGGCCACAAGTGACCCTCACTCCCAGCATGCCAGGACTGCTCCAAAAAGCCTAAATTATTTTCCATATGCCTCATGGCTGTACTTTCTTATGCAATTGAAAGAGCTTTGAATTTCATTGAATTTAGATCCCAGTCTGAGTTTTTTTTCCCATCTGCTTTTATTTTGGCATCAGACTGGATTCTTGAACAGACACAAACACAAGCAAAATCTGGTAATTTCCCCAACCCAAGGTGAACCAGAGCAAGGAAGTTGAAGTCCCTCCTGGTGAACACCTTTACACTGACAAACCAGAATCTCCTCTGCCCTCTTAACCGGCTTGGGTCTCTAAAAAAGAGCCAGCACACACTAAAAGGTTGGAGAAGCAGATTATATTTTTAAAGTGCAACATATTTTTTCCCTCTGATCCAAAACAGCAAATGTTAAACTTAAAGACTCTTCCTAGTGCATGTTAGTGACAGGCAAAGCTCCCAGAGGGGTGACTGCCTTCAAAGACAGGTAAATGAGGGCCCATATAAAACAGCCAAGTATTGATGTTGTAGTAAAATTCAAGAAAAACACATTGGCAGACAAGTAAATTTGTCACTAATAATTTAATGTAATTTCCCTAAAATGGAGGTAATAGGTACTCGGGGAATACACCTCCAGGGTTTACATCAAATGTGCCTGTGGAAAATTGTGAAATAATATTTTTTTTAAAATGTAGATGCTTTGGCTGACATGTTGGTTTATGATGAAAATCACTTTCCTGAAATGATAAAGGGGAGGGGAAAATATCAGCTCCCAAACACACCCAACTTGCACCTTCCAGAGCACCCCCAGGCCAGCACGTGGGAGCAGAGGATGCTGAGCTCCCTCCTCGGGGCACCGCCAGGGCTGCAGTGCCAGGGCCAGCAGTGATGGCCAGCAGGCAGTGCCAGGCACGCGGGGGATGGCACCCTGCAGCTGTGCCAGGCACACGGGGAATGGCACCCTGCAGCTGTGCTCGGCACACGGGGAATGGCACCCTGCAGCTGTGCCGGGCACACGGGGGATGGCACCCTGCAGCTGTGCTCGGCACACGGGGAATGGCACCCTGCAGCTGTGCCGGGCACACGGGGGATGGCACCCTGCAGCTGTGCCAGGCACGCGGGGGATGGCACCCTGCAGCTGTGCCAGGCACACGGGGAATGGCACCCTGCAGCTGTGCTCGGCACACGGGGAATGGCACCCTGCAGCTGTGCCGGGCACACGGGGGATGGCACCCTGCAGCTGTGCTCGGCACACGGGGAATGGCACCCTGCAGCTGTGCCGGGCACACGGGGGATGGCACCCTGCAGCTGTGCCGGGCACACGGGGGATGGCACCCTGCAGCTGTGCCAGGCACACGGGGGATGGCACCCTGCAGCTGTGCCAGGCACGCGGGGGATGGCACCCTGCAGCTGTGCCGGGCACACGGGGGATGGCACCCTGCAGCTGTGCCAGGCACACGGGGGATGGCACCCTGCAGCTGTGCCAGGCACATGGGGGATGGCACCCTGCAGCTGTGCTCGGCACACGGGGGATGGCACCCTGCAGCTGTGCTCGGCACACGGGGGATGGCACCCTGCAGCTGTGCTCGGCACACGGGGGATGGCACCCTGCAGCTGGTGCCAGGCACACGGGGAATGCCACCCTGCAGCGTGCCGAGGCACACGGGGGATGGCACCCTGCAGCTGTGCCAGGCACACGGGGGATGGCACCCTGCAGCTGTGCCAGGCACACGGGGGATGGCACCCTGCAGCTGTGCCGGCACAGGGGGATGGCACCCTGCAGCTGTGCCGGGCACACGGGGAATGCCACCCTGCAGCTGTGCCAGGCACAGGGGGATGGCACCCTGCAGCTGTGCCAGGCACACGGGGAATGCCACCCTGCAGCTGTGCAGGCACACGGGGGATGGCACCCTGCAGCTGTGCCAGGCACACGGGATGGCACCTGCACGTGAGCACACGGGGGATGGCACCCTCAGCTGTGCCAGGCTCACAGAGGATGGCACAGCTCACAGCAGGTCAGGTGCATCCCACACCTGAGCAAAGCAAGGATAAAGTTTGTTCTCCAGTTCTGCAAGCTTTAGCCAACTCTGTGAGCGTTCCCTTTGTACCCTGCAGGATGGTGCTGGGTGCTGCTCAAGAGCCCTTATCAATTATCATGTGGTTTCTATAAATGTTAAACAGTACTTGACTCACACAGGTGAAATTCAGCGAGAAAAACAGGAAAAAAGTCTCAGTATTACTTTGCTGCTCCAGATAGAGCCACTTCTGGTAAAATTGAAATTTCACTGTGCAGGTTTAATATCGGAAAGGCTTGCTTTTTTTTTTTTTTTTTTTTTTTTTTTTTTTTTTTTTTTTTTTTTTTTTTCCCTAGAGCAGCAAGGAATAGGGAAGGAAAATAAAGAAAATAAGAAAGGAAAAATACATTTGGCACAAGCAGTGAGAGAGGAGGAAAGGGAGCCCAGGAAGGAGATGTGAATTGGTTTGAAATCCATCACATTGTGTAACATTAAGATCATTGCTGAAGTCAGTATTTCGGGAGGCAGGTCCCTGCCGCAGCACGGGGCCGCTGCCCAGAGCCCTGGGCTCGGGCAGGCCAGGAGCACCTGCAGGGTAACACACCTGCCCCTCAGGGACACCAGCAGCTGCTGCTTTAACACACTGCCAAGGCACTGCATGTTTGGGGGCTTGCTCCGTTCAGGGAGCAAAACTCAGCTGGAGTTTCACAAACCTTTGGGGTTTGTGGAGGTTTGTCTGGGGGTTTTCTTCTGTTTATTATGTCCTTGTTTTGAAGCCCAAAATTGGGCTGCAGAGAGGATTAACATCTAAAGCTACAAATTATTCTAATGGAAGTGAGAATACAAATAGATATTTAACTTCTGAGCTTCAGAGTTTGGTAGAAAATGAAGTAACAACGATTATATTTCCAGCTACTTGGTAGTGTTTGGATCCGACTTATCTTCTAAAACAGACTGATTTAAAACTTTTCCTAACAGACCAATATCTGATCCTTAATTTTGGCAAATGCAGAAAACAAGACAGAAACAATAAGGTGCTACATGTCTTGGTGTTTGTAGAAAGGGAAGAATTAGGCTGTGAATTGCTCAGAATCAGTTTTTTTTTCCTAGTTTTACTGTAAAATGACCGAAGAAGGATCAAATCCTGCAGTAAAATCTGTGAATGTAATTGGAAAGAACAGATTTATAGTCCCAAAAAGTGATGAAAAACCAGCAACCCCCCCACCCCCCATCCCCTTCCCTCCAAGCCCCCCAAGGGCAGCTTCGCCTCAGCGCTGCAGAGTTCCAGAGCAGTGGTGGGGCAGTGCTGAGAGCAGAGCCCCAGGGCACGGAGGGGCACAGCAGCCCCAGGCCTGAGCCCCAGCAGCACCTTCCACCTTCCCCCTTCCCCTGCCCCTGCTGGGAGTGCTCCGAGCACCCAGAACTCCAGCCCCTCTCAAACACAAAATACCCACACAGTTCCCAACAGGCAGAAGAAAAGACCTTTTTTCTCTTCTCCACTGCTGTTTAGCTGTGGAGTATTAAAACAACAAACAATACACAGAAAATTCCCAGCTGCTTTGGTGAGAGCAGGAAGCCAGACATCCAGATTCAAGGATTTTTCTCCTTCTGCGAGAAAGCGTCTCTTTAAAATTGCATTACTGGCATTTATGATTCATTCTGCAAATAGTGAGACTTCCCCGTACAAATCTGAAATTCATTTCAGATATTTTGAGTTTAATAAGAATAAAGGCACCCCATTTTTCACAGCAATAAAGAAAGATGCACCTGCCAGGAGCCTGACCAGGGAACAGACTGGGAAGATACTCGGTAAAGTTAAAACCAGAAAAAAATATGTATTGATAAAAAAAAAGGGAGCTCATCTATCATTTCATACCAAAAGATGCATGCCATATGATGAATTTAAAACAATAAAATGCTGTTATTTTGCTGCTCCAGATTGGGAGAATCGGTGGAGCAGCAAGAGAGAAGGGATTTGTAAGCGGTGATAGGCAGTGAGGTGCAGCTCAGCTGGGAGCGGGCCCTGCCAAGGCTCTGGCCAACAACCTTTATCTCAGCAGCAGCTCAAGTGTTCTGTGGGAGCTCATGAAACATTTCATTGCATTTTTGCACACATTAATTAGTCTTAAATCTGCCCTGCCCTTTGCATCTTTGGCCTGCTGACTGTCTCTGCTCCCCTGAACAGTCAGGGACCGCCGGAGCAGCCCTGGCAGCCCTGCCCGTGGGGCTGGGGCACTCGGCAGGGCCAGGGCAACACACCATACAACCCTCACCTACTCAAAGCCTAAGCTAGCAAGGTACAAGAGTTAGAAACTCTAAATTTAAGTAACTCATAAGGGATGAACGTTTCTCTTGTAACACTTTGGTTTCTAAATTTTGTTGCTTACTCAACAAACCATTGAGGTAATTCCGGTTAATATGAACCATGCAGAGTATTTAATTTCTCCAGTGACTGTTTCCTAGTTTTCCATAATATTTTGTGTATGAATCCTTCCCAGAGATTAAGATTGTACAACAGCAGCCTTTGATACACAGAGACACCAGCCAGGAAATTGGAAGTCCAGGCTGAGCTTCGCCCTTCATTTACACCACTGCTGAGAGGGAGAAAGCAGAGACACCGAGCCACAGACAGGGAACAGCTTAACTTTTAATTTCCTGGATGTTATCATTTTAAATAGGAGCCTTGCTGTTATTTAAATCTGTCAGAGAGAGTCAAAGGGAGGTAAGAAAAAAGAAATAATACGATTTCTTTGAGCAACAGGAGCTGGATAATCAAAGTCATTTGCTCCAGAAAAAAAAGCAACGCCCAAGCCAACAAGGCGCAAAGCCAAGCCCCAGGGGGCACTGGTTTCCTGGAGCTCTGCTGGAGGAGGTCAGCCGGTGCCAGCAGCGCCGAGAGCTGGGTGACACACACGGGGACACGCAGAGAGCTCCGCGCTCAGCCCGGCTCCCCCTGGAACCAGGAGTGTGCTCGGGCAGCACCTCCAGGCACCAGGCCGCGGCGAAACACCACAGGGGAGCTGGGAGCCCCAAACGCCAGAGCCGCAGGTTCGCCCCGGAAAGGCTCCATGGTGCTGATGTGTGCTGCCAGCCCCAGCCCGGGCGCTCTGGACACCGGAGACACTCGATGCCAACCTGGGCTGGGCTGGGCTGGCAGCGCTGCAGGCTCGCCCATCACAGCCCTGCCAGCTGCACTCCAACCTGAGCACTTGTTACTCGAGTGTTTCAACACCCCGCTCTCAAAAGAGAATGAAGCATGGCCAGTTGCAAACTAAAGTGTTACAGAAATTGGTTCTGAAAAGCGTAAGAGATTTTAAAGGGGAACTTTTGCACTTGATCATTTCATTTACAAAGTTAAATAAGAAAAGTATGAGAAAGGAAAAGGAAGCCCTGACAAAGCAAGGAAGCCTTAACAGCCCTTCATGGACTCCCCAGTAGCTGCAGCAGGTGAAGCAGCAGCACAGGGAGATAGTTCAGGCATGGCTCTGATTTATTTCCTTCTCCTGCACAAAAGTGCTGACATACATCTCGAAGCACATTTTGACATATGAATGTACACTAGACCATTTACTCCATAGGTAATTGTACAATTTCCACTGGAAGACAATTCTCAGGTCTTGGTGAAAGGATACTTTTAGTAATGGATGACACCTGAATAATTAATTATTCCTTCCCATTCTACCTGTCTCAGATCCAGGAGTTAATTTCTCCTCCAAACACTGCCAGGTATTTTTCAGAGCTGATCCTTGTTACTAAGTTGATTTTTCTGGATCCTACTGCTTAAATGTAGTATCTTTCAAAGGCTGGGAATATTTCATGTCCTGAATCATGTGAACATGGAATTGTCTGTAGCTCCTGTCCCGTAAAATGGGCAGGGAGGACGGCAGAATCTGATGGCAAGAAAAGCTCATCAGCATAGCTCTGATCTGGCTCCACTACATCAGCCAAACTAGAAGCTTATCGAGAAAATTTAACAAAAATTATCATCCCACTTTGCTATGTGGCATTTTATTCGTTATCAGCAGCAATGGGCTCATACAAAGATTGACTGTGGAAAGAAACACAGCGTGTTATGTTCAGAAAAGAGGCAGCCACTGCTTACAGCATCGTGGTGACACCACTGCTGAAAAAATTCACAAGCAGCTATAGGAAAAATGTCCTTCCTTGCCTTGCATGTAGAGAGGAGAGACAGGGACAGCAGGGATGAGAACAGATAACAGGCAGATCCCTGGGAGCATCTGACATAACATATGCCACAAGCACTGATCACTTGAGGACTCAGCAAGTTAAAATCTCTTCACATCCACGTTGCAAAGCTCACAAAGCTCTCCTCCTACCACTCTCTTCCTGAACACAGAAAAAATTGTTTCCTTTGCACCTCCAAGGAAGGCAGTGCCATCAAACCCTTCTGTGCCCCTTTTCCAAACCGCCCCAGTTCCACTGGTGTTCAGTAGAGCGAGCTGATCAATAATACCTGAAGGACCACTTTTGGAAGTGACATCTCTGAGGGCAATGTGTGATGGAAGAAAGGTGACCAAGGGCACCGAGCAAGGCCAGGGCAGTGGGAGGGGTGCTGGCTGGAGCAGCTCTCTGCAGGCACTGCATGGCAGGAGCCCAGGGTGACCCCAGGAGAGAGGACGTGCCCCACGCCCTGGCCAGCTGTGCCCAGGCTGCACCCTCCCAGGAACCTGCATCAACTGCACCTCTGACCTAACGCAAGGCAAAGCAGCAGCAGCATTTCTGAATGAGCACGATGACAACGATGGGAACATTTGTCCCTAACAGAAGGCAAACTCCCCCACACACCCAGCAGGGTTTATTTCTACCAAGGCAGCTTTAACTGGCATTTCAAGTAGCACAGCCACATTAAGTTCCTGGCTTTGCACTAGGAAACACTGTCCAAAGTAACTGGCTTCCACATTCACACTGGAGAGCAAAGACAAACCAAGGAGCACGTTTGGAAAACCTCAACATCTGGTTATAGCAACACAGTAATAACCCCATAATGAGAGAATTTTCAGTGACCCCTTTCCTTCCATCACTGCACACATTGAGAGTAGAGGGATCGACCCTTTGAGTCCTTAACACCCCAGAGATCACCCCACCAGAGCAGTGAGTAAAAGCTCCAGGTCGTCAGCTGCTGGGTGGGAAAGGGGCTTTGTGAGTCTCCATCAGTGACTTCTGAAACAGAAACGACAACTTGTCCTGATAATCTGCAACACTTCGAGGCAAGCCTTGTGAAGGGGCTGCAGCATTCAGCCTCCCCTGGGAGGATGACATGCAAAAGGAGAAAAGCAGGAGGAAAGCAGAGCAGCCACGCAGCCCCGGGCTGCCCCAGCCACAGCGGCCACGACCAACGCTCCTCACACACCTCGGGGCTTTAATACCATAGGAAGTGATTTTAAACACACCGAGATCTGCAACGCTGGGGATATCAACAACTCAGAGGAGTTCTGCAGCAGTAAGAACACCGTGTGCTCAGCTCTTGCCATGGCACTGCAGCCCCTCCGAGGCTGGGATTTCAGCAATTTCAGCATTTAAATGTTAGTGATGGAACTCCCCAGTAAAACAGCCCTTTACTTGGGAGCAGAGGCCAGAGACTTCACAGTCTGAGAGCTCAGCAGTATCCCAAGGTACACAGCTGTGGGCAGAGGGTTTCTCTTATCAGGCACAGAACAACTAAATCGGGATTTTTTATTTTTAAATAAGTCCTGTATATTTTTCAGTACCAATTTTACAATAAACATCAATGTATATTTTGCAAAGAGGGATTATGTGCACTTACTAGGAAGCCCAACTGCTGTTAGCAGCATTCCTAGAAATTTGCTCTTTTTTGTATTTTGAGGCTCTCCACCTGCACTAACCCTGTGTTCACCAGCAGCATTTTCCTGTTTTCTGCTTTCACTTTGAAAGACCCAAGAAATTGAAGACTGCTGGCACCTAGGAAAAGAGTCAGCCCTTTTAATACTGTCTTCCACAGAATGTGAACAAAGAAACCCATGCTATAATCTTTGCACCAAACCCACATTTCTACTTTAGCTGTTTCAGTAACACAGGAAATAAAATATCCAGCCTTGAAATTCCAGGCATCCAGTGACAGGGATCACACGATCTCTAGAAATGCTCTTTTAGCAGGCAAGGACACATGCTGCAAAAAACACACATCTTTTATTTATTTACATTATACACAGACCAGGCTCACGCTCTGCTCCTATTTTCACAACTTACAGTTGCTTATCTTTTTTAAATGAAGGCACAACGTTGGATTCTCGAGCATTAAAATGTACATTAATGATAAAAGATGACCTTAAAAATTATTCGGGTTTGTCACTAAAATGGACTGGACCCTCATTATTTATATAATATGATTTTTTTATTATCTGCAGATTTGCACAACTCTTTCATACCTTTACGATTCATGGGTTGACTTTTATGTAATTCCAGCTAGACCACAACAGATGTAAGTTATGTTTCTTTTTTTCCCCTATGTGTTTTCTATGTCCTCTGTGAATTTTAGAAACAAAGAATTCGTTCCAAAATTAAAACTAAGAATTTAAAGTTTACTAAGAAAAGGAAAGCAATCTCAGTTGGAGAATAATGAAATAAAGAAAAGGTCATAAGGTAAAATTCGGAACGGATCAAAATCAACAGCAGAACTTGTATCACTGCACGAAGGTGACAGAATCACCCCAGAATTCCTTCCCTCCATGGCCCTGGCAGAGTCCAAAGGCAGAACAGGCACTCAAGGGCTTCACTGAGACCTGCTCACATTTAACCCTGACACTTACAGAGATTTTTCATTCTTTAATTCAAATATTTCCATCTTTTTCTACCCATATCAACCAAATAAATTACTTCTCCCTCAGGACTCTCTACAAGCCAAGTGGGAAAGTTCAGCTTTTTCTGTCTGCATCAGTCCTTTAAATTGGTTTTTTTTATATTTGAATGAAAAAGCTCCCTCCATGAGTTAATTTCTGGCTGAGGGCTTGGCTCTCACATGAAAGGAGCAGCCCAGTGCACCCCATAAGGGTCTGTGTCATCCTCACAGAGAATTTTGGACAAGGAACAGAAAATCTTTCTGATGTACCATGAATCTGCAAAAGCAGATCACAAAGGAAATTCTTTTGAAACTGTAAATTCTCAGGTACAACAAAGGAACAATGTGCATTTTCTCAGCTTATCTGTGGGCAAAATAAAAGCTTTTTATGAAATAATAAATTCTCAAGATGATTCTTGCAGGCTGGTTTGCAGCACAGAAAATACCAGAATATGCACACCCTTGATACTGGGCACTGACAGATTCTCAAGAGACTTCAGCAGGATTTCCAGCAATGATAAATAAATGTGATTTTTTTATATGCCTCTCTATGTACGTGTACCAAGAGCACACCCACCCACAAGTGCTCTCTCCATGTGGAAAAGCAGGACTGCTGGAAAAAAAAAAAAAAAAAAAAAAAAAAAAAAAAAAAGAAAAAAAAAAAAAAAAAAGCTGTTTTTTTCTTTCTGACAAACGGGCATGAAATAAGAGGCCGACATCTGCCTCTGCAGGTCATTCCAGTCAGGCTGCTGCGTGTCAGAATTCCAACTGCTCCATCCATCAATGGCAGCCCAAAAATTAACGTAGCTTGGAAACTCTGCAGCAAGACAGTAACAGCCCAATTGAAAGGCTGACCTTCGGAGAACGGCGGGCAAGATGGAAAAATTATTTCATGCCCTGTACCAAAGCCAACACCATAGTTCAGAGGGATTTGCAGTTAATTTTTTTAGTTATAAAATCAGGTTTGCTGGTGAACAACAGTGAAACTGCAATACCCGATAAGGAAACTGGTATAAAGGCTTTTAATTTCAAAGGCATTATCAATTACATCCACAGAGATACACTTTCATGGCATTCAGGGGTTTAATTTCTCTGAATTACTGATTAATATTTTTTTAAGCATAACCTACTCAGTGTTATAAACAACGCTATTTTCTAGGTGATTGATTGAAAAATAAAAAACTATAATTGATTAGCCAGAAAAAATTTTGATTGAAACAGGCTGCGATTTTTGGCAAATACACACACTTTCAGGTCCAATTAAAGCAGCG
Organism: Sitta carolinensis; assembly: GCA_032173965.1. NCBI lineage: Eukaryota > Metazoa > Chordata > Aves > Passeriformes > Sittidae > Sitta > Sitta carolinensis. Next base: position 679,046 of record CM063292.1, read on the forward strand.
AGTCAATCTGTTTTAAAATAAATCCTCCAAATTGAAGTATTGAGTTATTTTACACAGGAGTCAATCACAGAAGTTATTTAATAACCAGAGACAAACAGGTCAGCCCCGTGCACAGCCCAGATCAGAGGTGCCTTTACCCTCCCAGGCTCTACCCAGACCATGGCAGTGATTAATCTGTCTGTTAAATCACCTGCTAACACCCTCTTAATTGCTCCATAAGCTAATTGAACTGGAACCTTAATAACACACAAATAGCAGAAATACCATATAGCTTAAAACTTCAAGTAGTTCAATAAAATTGAACCAATTAAAAAGAAAATTCAAATAATCCAATACAATCGCCAGATCACATTTTAAATGTGCATCCCAAACTTTAGAAAGTAATTTCTTTTTCCTAGGCCCTTCTCTGGAGATCATTGAAATAGCTTACTGAGCACTTTCTTCCCTTACAGTTTTTCTAACGTTACAAAATATTTTCCTTCTTGTACAGGTAGCTAGTTCTGCAACTGCATCAAAGACACCGAGAAATCTGGAAGATGCAATTAAATAACAGGACAGAACAGAGAGCCTCCGTGTCCGAGTTTGTCAAAACAATAACACGCATATTTTGTTTTATACCAAAATAGAAACAAGTATTGTCCTGCTTAGATTGAAATACATTTAATGGTAAACAAAGGTCCCAAAGGAGCCACAGAGCTGATTTCTTTCACCATGGTACAATGTTACAGGGAGAAAAATTCCAGGATTTTGAGAGACAACAACCACCCAGATTTTAGTTTTGATGAGACAACAAGTTTGGCTGACAGTGTTGGGAAAGATAAAACTAAAACTGCTCCCTTATTTTTTTAGTACAATAAAAGATTTAACTAAGCCATTTGCACAATAATCTACCAACGTGGGCAGAAATCACCCAGAGCTTTGCCCAGAGCAGCTGTGGCTGCCCTGGAGCCCTGGCAGTGCCCAGGCCAGGCTGGACAGGGCTGGGAGCCCCTGGGAGGGATGGGAGGGGACAGGAGGGGATTTAAGGTCCCTTCCCCCCCAACCCAGTCTGGGGGTCTGTGACAAGGAGCTGCCTGACCAACCTAAATCATCCTGGCCTGGGAAGTCCAGAAGCTGAAGGTGAGGAAACTCAAAGATTTCCCCTGCAAAGTCCGAGTGCTGAGGGAAGAACAGATTCCCCTGGAAACAGCCACAGGAGCTGCACCAGCACAGTCTGGACCATCCAAACTCAGATTTAAAGCCAACACAGAATTCACTGGCTCGTTTCAATGGCACAGCTATCCAGGACACCAGATCAGAGGGTTTGACACTCCTTCCCAGCCTTCCAATCTGCACTCAATGGAATCATGCACCAGGTGCACTTTAGAGAGGTTCACGTTGCTGTGGAGGAGCTGGGGTGGGCAAAGCTTCACTGCTGGAGCAGGGGCTGAGTCCTCACACGGGCACTGCCCAGGAGCAGCTGCAGAGCCCCTGCAGAGCCCTGACCAAACATCAGCAAAGCTGCTGCACACCACCAAGGACCCAAACAGTTCCACTGAGTCTAGCCCATCTGACTGGCATATGGGATTACTTTTCACATTCTCTCTTCAGCTGAAAATTACTGGTTTAAGCTTTCAAAAAATAATTTAAAAAAAAAATCAGATGTCTTCTGCAAGAGTGTTCACAATTCCCAGTAAATGTGTGGACCTGAAAAAACCTTCTACTTTAGTAATTATGATTGTTTACAGTAGTGACAATTGTATGGAGCTCCTTATAGCACTCTAGAACCTTATTCTGCAAATAAACTGTGTAATTATAACACACCAGAGAAAGTGTGCTATTAGCTCATTTCAATTAAACTAATGGAAATTATTTACTATTTTTTTCGTTTTCCACAGAATTAATGCACATGATGAACTACTTTTAACTAGTCCTGAGACTTAACAATTTACACTCAGTTCACAGATTTCTTGCCAATGAATTGGACTTAATGAATTGCAGCTATTTTAAGGTGAAAATGTCTTTAACAATCATTACACCAAGGTATGTGGAATATCCTCTGCTGCTTTTGAAGTAACAAAAGCTGCAGTCAGTGTCCTTTAAAGGAAACTCTCCAAACTTTAACCTGCAACTGAGTAGGACTATTGTGAAAAGAGTTTTCCTACCTTTGGGAAGCGCCTGGTGGACCCTTGGCAGCGGGTCCAAGGGAGGAGGTGTCTGGCAGAGAGGTGACCCCGGTGCCCAGACAAGGGAGAGCTCTGGATTTGCTCTATGAGCAGCACTGCCTTGCACCAGGGAAAACCAGAGCACGTGCGAGGTGCAACCAAGGGTGGCCTCCAGAAAATGGGATTCCAGACTGAAGAGGAACAGATCCCTTCCCAAGGAGAGCAGGAGAGGCCGGTTTGTTCCTCACACCTGTACAGCACACAAAGCTCTGCTGGCCAAACTGGGCCAGCACCAGCCTCTGCTTCTCCCCTCAGAGGCCACTTCAGGCTCTCTGCAGGAGGGCTGGGCAGCACAAAGAGAGCTGGCGGTATTTAGAGAGCCAGTTCAGAAGTCTGTGCCTTGGGGAGGACACCCTGAAGCCCAGCAGAGGTGGGCAGGAGGAGGGTCTGCCCTCAACCTGCACTCCCGTCCTGCAGCCCTCCACCTGAGTGCTACAACGCTAACCAAGGACACGTGTTCCCCATTCCCAAAGATCCCTGAACTCTGGAGGGAGATCCCAGAGCTGGACAGGCAGGGGCCAGGAGGAGCTGCCCTTCCTGCAGGGCCCCCCGAGGGCTCTCTGGGGATGAGCTGCTCCCACAGCATCTCCAAACACGCCTGCAGGCAGCAAAGAATGCTCCCTAACGCAATTAGGGAATTAGCATAGCCTAAATACTGGGACTGCAGGTATTCAGAAGTGATCTGAAACTCACACAGACGAAAAGCACAACAGGCAGGTGCGTGCAAACGAGCTCCAGCACTGACTGGCTGGGGTGTCTGCACACCCAGACACACCAGGAGAGCAGAGAACAGCTCTGGACACCACAGAGAGAGCTATTTCCAAATATGAAGCCTGCTTTCTCTCTCTCATTTATTTCAACTCTCAGGCATTAAATTACCAATCTAGTATCAATGTTCTATCTTTAAAAGCGAGTCTGTTCTAGAGCGACAAATGGAAAATTACTCATGGCACGTAACTGCAAGAAAATTATCATATAAAATCATATATACACTAATCTTAGTTTATATTTACCTTCAATAATAATTACAACTACGTACACTAAATATTAACAGTACTGTGACTAGAAATGAGGTTCCAAATTATTGTTCTTTTAATGGGAAGTGTTATATATGTTATGGAATAATTCGTGCTTATGTAAAATATATATGAAATGAAGTTGTACCTGTGAGAGAAATTCTTAAAGTTTAAAAAATCACCAGCCAGAACCAGGGAAAAGATTGCTTTACAAATTGTGAAACAGATGCCAGCTGAGTGAAAGACCCAATTAACAAAGGAAAAGAGGTGGCTCCTGCAGAGATGGGCCCTTCCCGGGAAGTCCAGGAACACCCAAGTGATCAATACTCGATCGGAATCGATCAATACTCGATCAGAATTGATGAATACTCGATCAGAATCGATCAATACTCGATCAGAATCGATCAATCACGACAGCCAGAGTCACGAGGAGCTGCACCCCAATACCAGGTTCCCATAACAGCATCCATCACTCCCCAGAAACGTTTGTCCAGCCCAGCACAGAGAGGAGAAGACTACATGAATATGTGAAACCACCAAACAGGAGAAACTCTGCCCCAAGCGAAACAAACTGTATAAAAACTACCCCAGCAGAGACCAGAGAGAGCATTGGTGAAGAGAGGGGACTCGAGGCGACAGAGCTCGGATCAAGTTCACTCCCCTTGATTGTGGCTGTTGGAGACCCAATCTCGGTCCCAAAATAAAAACCTATTTCCTTTATTTTTAATTCAGCTTTATCGTTCTATTATCTATAACAGAAGCTTGGAAATTGGGTGGGGGAATGAGGGAGGCTGGTTTTCACTAAATACGGGAGAATTCCCACGCTACATTATGGTGAAAAACAGTGACAGCTCCCAAGTGCTGCAGAGAGAGAGGACAGAAAACGTGCAAAGATCCAGAGGAACAGACAGGGAAATCTGTGAGAGTTGTCTTTACCCAGTTCCTCCATTGCTGGATACCAATTACTGAGCCAGCAGAGCCAGCAGAGCCAGCAGAGCCTGAGCAGTGCCCACTGCAGGGCTGCACTGCTGGCACGGGGCTGCACTGCTGGGCTCTGCTGGGCACGGGGCTGCACTGCTGGGCACTGCTGGGCACGGGGCTGCACTGCTGGGCACGGGGCTGCACTGCTGGCATGCTGGGCACGGGGCTGCACTGCTGGGCACGGCTGCTGGCACGGCTGCACTGCTGGCACTGCTGGGCACGGGTGCATGCTGGGCACTGCTGGGCACGGGGCTGCACTGCTGGGCACGGGGCTGCACTGCTGGGCACTGCTGGGCACGGGCTGCTGGCACTGCTGGGCACGGGGCTGCATGCTGGCACTGCTGGCACTGCTGGCTCGGGGCACTGCTGGGCACGGGGCTGCACTGGGCTCTGCATGGCACGGGCTGCACTGCTGGGCACGGGGCTGACTGCTGGCACTGCTGGGCACGGGGCTGCACTGCTGGGCACTGCTGGGCACGGGGCTGCACTGCTGGGCTCTGCTGGGCACGGGGCTGCACTGCTGGGCTCTGCTGGGCACGGGGCTGCACTGCTGGGCTCTGCTGGGCACGGGGCTGCACTGCTGGGCACTGGGGCACGGGGCTGCACTGCTGGGCACTGCTGGGCACGGGGCTGCACTGCTGGGCACTCACTGCTGGGCACGGGGCTGCACTGCTGGGCTCTGCTGGGCACTGCTGGGCACGGGGCTGCACTGCTGGGCACGGGGCTGCACTGCTGGGCTCTGCTGGGCACGGGGCTGCACTGCTGGGCACGGGGCTGCACTGCTGGGCTCTGCTGGGCACGGGCTGCACTGCTGGGCTCTGCTGGGCACGGGGTGCATTGCTGGGCACGGGGCTGCACTGCTGGGCTCTGCTGGCACTGCTGGGCACGGGCTGCACTGCTGGGCACTGCTGGGCACGGGGCTGCACTGCTGGGCTCTGCTGGCACGGGGCTGCACTGCTGGCACGGGGCTGCACTGCTGGGCACTGCTGGGCACGGGCTGCACTGCTGGGCTCTGCTGGGCACGGGCTGCACTGCTGGGCACGGGGCTGCACTGCTGGGCACTGCTGGGCACGGGCTGCACTGCTGGGCACTGCTGGGCACGGGGCTGCACTGCTGGGCACTGCTGGGCACAGGGCTGCACTGGGGCAGCAGCCAGGCCATTGTGTCCCCTGCAAACCCGACTGATGCACGCTGAAACATTTCAGGGTTTGATTCTTCTTCTTGACAGAGAGCAGGGCTCCACTGAAAGCTCATTTAATAAAAATAATGCAATGCAAATGAACCTGAATCAGAAAAATTAGATTGATGGAAGTAGCTCGGTCGCTGTAATTACACAAGGTGTATTATTTCTTAAATTCTCTTTGCATTAAACATATACCATACATTTATCAAACATAATTAGCAGTTTAGGTGACAAGGATTTGATTTTTCTCCTGCAACAAAAAATCCTTCTACATGGGTATATACATCTGAAATGTAATATGAACATTTTCACACTATCATTGTTTGCTCCTCAAAGAGAAATTCCATAAAATCAAAGAATCAGAGGGGAAATACTGTGTGGCACTTACAAAGCAAAAGACGAGGAAGATGGCCAGGTCAGCTTTCTGTGGATTTCATGTGCAAGAAACAAAATTAAATCAGGCCCAGGTTTTAAGGCTGCTAGTCAAATAAATCACATTTGAAAACAAAATAATTGATGATACCCCAGATTTCCCTTAAAATCAACCTTTAGGGTGTTTTAAAATCATAGAAATAAATTGATGAAAAAACAGCAAGAGAAAAAAGATACAAAACAAAGTTGACAAAGTTGAATTCCCAACAGAACTAAGATAATCAAGTTCTTCCTTCTCCCAGTGTTTCTTGGAGGTTTTGGACTAATAGGGGGCTTTGTTTAGGTTTTGGGTAGTCTGGGGTATTTTTAAAACAGTTTTACAGAAAATAACGGCATCAAAATAATGGCAGAAAGCACTTTCATTTTTTTTCTCTTCAAATCCCCATGGACTATGTGGGGACCTCAAGTCAAAAACCTTCACTTTAGAACAATAAATAAATAAACCTGCTAAACCCTTCCCAAGGCTGGTCAACTGTAGCATAAGTAATGCAAGAGGCTGAGAGATGCCAGATAAATTTGATTACTATAAAAGATGGGAATATGTTTCTTTCCTCAGAGAATTCACAAAAAGGGGTCAAAAACAAAGCAGCACTGAAAGCCAACAACTTCATTTTGCCAGCAACTCAAGGCGAAAATACAATACAATTGCACGGGAACGTTTTATCACATCGGTGCAGACACCTCCTAATCTTCTATTTCTGAAAAAGGAAAATAGCAAAGATACAGTCCAGGCAAAATGGGGCTCTTCTTTCTTTTCTGGAAAAGGCACTCTGATTATTATATCAATTTAGCAAGGAGTTCAAGAACTGTTTTCTTCTTTCACCTGCTACCAGTGTCATAGAGGCTCTAACACATTTCAGCCAGGAAAAAAAAAAGTAGTCTTACACTTCATGCTGTTCTTCCAATTTGTCAGATTACCAAATCATTTATCTCAAATGCATTCAGGAGTATCACCAGGAGAAATGACCCATCGTCCCTTCCTTGTTAAAGCAAAGCAAAGTCCTGACTCAGTGTTAATTGTTCCAGCCCTGAGTAATGATGAGATCCAGAGATCCCCCTGCACTGCTCCCTGACCAAGAGACAGTCCTAATTTCACATTTTCCTCTGCAAACAGATGAGTTCCTGCCAGCTGCTGGTACAACGGCACCAGTATTTTACCAACCTCTCTGGAGTTACTTTGTCCTTTGCACGTCTGACAGTGGCACTTGATTTTTTTCACAAACACACCGTGTTGGTGGCACAGCCGTGCCACAGTCAGCTCCTGGCCCCTCCTCCCTAGCAAACACTACCCTTCCAGGCAGCAGAAAAGCCATTCTTACTTGAATCTATTAGATTTCATCTTATGTTCATCACTTCCTCAAAGACATCCAGTTCTTCCTATTTAACATCCCAAACTCTTGCTCCATTAGCAGCATCTCCTAGCACTGGGTCTTCAGCCCAGTTCCAGTAAACCACACAGAGCTTACACTGGAGAGTTACAAATGTATAAATGAGAGATGTACAAAAGAGGGTTCATCTTTGAAGAACAAGTAACTTGCAGGCAGCCTGATAAATTCACTTTAGATACACAAACACTTCTTGCACAACACTCCTTACAAACAATCTGCTGCAAAGAGCATTTTCCATGGGCTGACAGGGCTGGCTGCTCTGCAGGACCCAAGGAAGGACAGGCTTGCAGCAGTTTTGTGTGGGTGTATTTTTCAGATCCACACCCAAACTTGATCAAAACCTGTTCAGATTCAGTATTAAATGCCTTGCAGTAATCAAGCAGAGACCTTTACTGTGTCAAATAACTTCAGTAAAAAAACCCAAAAATGTTGACTATCTGGTTTATCCATACTATTGCTTCTTATTTTATCATGGTCTATTACATAACTGCCCTGCAAATATGACAGAACTCCTTATTTCCTTTTTTCCATGGTATATGCATTCCAAACTCCTCCATTTCAACTAAAACAAAGTCTAATTAATGTCTGTAATAGCACATACAAAATATTATCTACAGTAAACGACCTCAGAGGTATCCCCTTCCCTTCCAGCCTCAGGGCCAGGGGATGTCTGTGGGTGGCATGAGCCCTTTCCCCAGAAGGACTGGACCCTGTCACACTCCCAGCCTGCCCCAAGGCCTCCGGGGTCTGGAGCACAGCCTGGCACCCTGCCTGGGGCTCAGGGTTTGTTCATCTCTTCTGCTCTGACAGCAGAGCTCAGCAGCAGGGAAATTCAGCTGCAAGGATCAGCCAGGCAGCTCAGAAAGCCCCGATACCGAATGAAGGAAACAATGCCGAGGAACTGGAAAAGGGCAATACTGACTATCATCACAACAAACAAATCAGCTGCTGCCTTTAAAAGCCATCTGTATGCTGCTCTCTCTTTTCTTTCGAACCACTGAAAAGCTTGCTTGCATCAGCACAGCACAACGGCAGAGCTGGAAGGAAGTCTGTACTTTCAGAGAGCAGAAACACAATGTGAGTATGCCAAAAAAAACCCCCAAAAAACCCAAAGAAGGATTTATGAAAGTGTTCTCAATTTCTTCAGACACTGTTCTCCTTTCTAAAGGACCTAATGGCACAATGTAAAAACTATTTCTTTTTCAATATTGTTTTCAGTAATAACGTAAAAAATCCTGACTACCAGCAATTTAAACCACAACAAAATTCTCTGATAAGAGACTTGGAGACTTAAATATGCAAAGACCACACAGAAAGGCTGCTGAGAGGGCATTTCTAGAACATCTATAAAACTAAATGCAAAAGTGTAGGAAGTTACCTGTGCAACATTGCTTAAACTCTCAAAACTACATTTGCAGAGGCACAGGTGTATCAAACCCAATTGCTAGGAAAAACAGATGCTTGACTATCCAGGATAATGTTACTTTGTGTATGTTATGACTGAAACCACCTTATTTTTCCCTAAGGAGCCACACCATGAAATGCAGGAAGACAGAAAAAGAGAATGTTCTGGAGTTCCTGCTGTGTCAGCCACGCAAACCCATCCTCCCCCAGACCCTGCACTCCTGGATTTCCAGCAGCCATTGCTCTTACCCTGCTCCACCTCTCAAACAAACCACTGGTCCTCATTCCCATCACTGAACTTTTAAAATTCTCACTTTAGGACAGTTCAAAGCATCCTCACCAGCACCCTCACACCCACATGGCAATCTGTAAAGCAGTGCTGCTCAGGCTCAGAAACCCACACAAACCTAGGAAACTGCCTCAGGGTATTTATTGATGCACCATCCTGAAAGATTTTTCTAATGAATTTTGTTGCTGTGAAAGAACTCTGCCTTTCAAAAGAAGAAGAGTTTTAGAAAAAATTTAAAAGTTGGCATTTCTGAAATATTATTAGAAAAACTTCAACAACCTGGTGTAAAGGAAAGTGTTCCTGTTCATGGCAGGGGGTGGAACGAGATGATTTCTGGGTCCCTCCCAACCCAAACCACCTGCGAGCCTCTGAAATAGCCTCTGCAGCAGTGATTTCACAGACATCAATGGCTCTGCTCACCCTGTGTATCAGACAGGAATTTTTCATTTCATACATCATTTAAAACTTACTGCAGTGATTCCACAAACCTGCCTACAAGCACCTTCTTCTTTCCCAGCCCCCTCCAATTCAGGTTATTTTGGCCAAAAGTGAACACACAAGTGCACTACCATAACAGTGGTGACAGAGAAGCAAAGCAACACTGAGCACTAGATAATGCACAGAAAGATCTCATACTCTCAAATAATATTGCATCACGTACTTGAGTACATCAAAATAAAATTACACTGACTACATCATCAGCAAACTTCCCCCCAAACATCCCATAGCAAGCAACCAGCATTAGCACACAGGCATTTCAGTATATTTAAACATGGTTTTGCATTTACATCACATTTGCAGAAATTCCTCTCCCAGGACAGTGTAAGAATGTGGACAAAACCCTCTCTTCCCAAAACCACTTGTTCAGAGCTCCCTATTCTGGAGCCATTCACACAGACAGATCACTGACTGCTGCAGCTGACCAGATAAAATTATAAAGATCACAATTATTGCTACATTTATTATTTCTGGAATAGGCCTTCAATGCTCAAATATAGAGTTCTGAAAATACAGAATTCCATAACCAACATACCAAGACTTCAACTCACACAACTGTGGCCACAATTCACACATCTCCAGACTGAGAGCTGAAAATCAGACAGCTTCGACCTAAAACTCATTGAAATAAAGCTAAAAACTTAGTGTGATAATCCAAAGCTAGAGGTCTACTCACCATTTATGAAGGACTTCTGAAGTGTAGCCTCTGACACAGGATACCTGCTGCCTGGGTGTTAATTCAGTAATTCCTCTTCTTGTTCAGGGTAAATCCAGAAAGTAGCTGGCACAAAGAAATGGAAAACACACATTTAGCTGGGGTAGGATGTGAACAAACAGAATTTCTTCTTGTCCATATGACTAACGAACAATCTTCAATAACCATCCTTCTTTTTGGTCAACACCAAAACATTTCTCTAAGCACTGGGGGAAAAAAAACTTTGAAGTAAATTAAAAGACAAGATACAGTGATTACCTGAATATTCCTAATACTTTTAGCATGCTGAACATGAGTTCCAAACTGTGGTAAGTCATAGCACTCAAATGTTCTCCAGTGAGGAGAACTGCTGTGCGTAGGACAGCAGGGGAACACAAGGAATGTTATAAAATCTAAGACCACTCAATGACAGCTCCTGGAAAGCTTCCCAAGTTACTTGTCCCCAGTAACCACCCACACAAGGCAAGATTCTCCTAACCATGAATAAACGCCAAGGGTGCTGCGGTTGCCTTTGTGCAGGCAGCCTGTAAGCGTGCAGCCAGCGCAGCTCCGGGCTGCCCGACAGCAGCGTGGAGCCCCGCAGGCTCAGGGGCTCGGGCCCGCCAGCCCTGCCCCGGGGGGAGGCACGGCAGGCTCAGCTCCTGCAGCTGCCCGGGCTCCCCACCCGGAACGCGTCCCGGAGTACAGATCCATAGCTCTAAACTGTTCCGCGTCATCGTGAACTTCTCAACTCACCAATCAATACGACATTGAGCAATAAACAAGCCAGAAATATTCTTGAACAGAAAAACCAAGCCCAGCTTTATTCAGAATTGTGAATCGTGCAGCTCACACGTTTTCCAACATAAGTTCAGGAAATAAAAATCTCATTAAAGCTTTAGCCAAAATTTCTAATTCATCAAAGGACCATGTTTTGAATACCAATGAATTTCATGAAAAAGAAGTGCTTTTTTTTTCTTGTCTGCATGTCTGTAAAATCTCTCTCAGGTTACAAAACCAAATCTGATGACACTGAAAAGTCTTTCAGGAACAAAGACAGACAAGTAAAACAACCACCAGATCTCTTTAATTCCATGCAAAAAGTGTCAACAGCAAAATCACTGCATCTCTGCCATAGCAGAATATTAAATAGTTCATTAATATCCATTTTCCCTTCTTCTTTTTTCAGAGGCTACTAAAATTGTTTCTGTTTGATTTTACATGAGTGAAACTCCTCCCAAATGAAACAGGTACAAGGATCTTGAAAGAACACTCAAGTGCACATCACTCAAGCCTTTGGCAGGCCCTATCTCTGCGAAACAACAATAGCATCCCACTAAGAACAATGACTTGCTTAACTATTCATTTTGGTAAATAATGGAACTGAAAATTATCTAGTGATGGATTTACACTTTTACAATGCATCTCGGGATGCAAATGAATAGGGACAGAGAAATTGTGTGTGTTACAATGGCTGACACCACACCTTCAGAGCCCGCCTCGCCCCACAGCTCGACACCAGCTGGAGGACGTGGCACGGCACCTCTCAGCGTTTCACCTTTGTCTAGTTCTACCAGACATCCTATAGATATTATTTGTACTATAGCAGCACTTACAGATGCCAATTAAAGCCCAAACACAGCCAGATTAGGCAGAAATAGCACGAGAATTACAAGAGGTGTCACAGCCATTTTAATTCCAACTGCAATAAATTGCCTGTTCCTCAGCTATTCCTTCTTTTATCAGTTACCACAGAATTTAACATCCTAGGGTTTATATTTGAGGGAGCACTAACTGAATGGCCTAGGCAGCCTTTTTTCATTTGAAAGCCAAATTCGGCATTTCCAGTGGAGGCCCAGAGGGACAAAGCCTGGAGACACGAGGCTCACTCTCCATCATCACCTTCCTTGAGACGCCCATGGAACCCCAAGACCACGTGGACCATAAGTGAAAAATCAGCATGTCTGGAGGCAGGGAGCTGACAAGGGCAACCACTTTTCTGGAAGCAATGGGAAACACGAAGTTTCTGTTTAAAAAGTTAAAGACTACTTTGTGTTTAGGTAACAAATGGCAAGCGTTTACCTGTGACTATTTGTTCTCTCCTAGGGAGTTTATTATAAACAGTATTTCAAACACAGGACTTTAAGAGACAATGTATAAATATTTTAAACGGTAAAATATAGGTGCTGGCTTTTTTTTGTACTATGTCCAGAAAATTTGCACAAACACATCAAATTCTCCACCTAGGGAATTTACTTTATTGTTAAGTTTGCATTTAAAACAAATGTACATGACCTATTTTGGGGCTAATATAACTAAAAGGAGCCTATTTGTTGTTTATTATTTATAGAAGATTCACTTCAGATTAGGCCTTTTGTGGACGTGTGTATCTGTGTGGCATCACAAAGCGTCTGCAGGTCTCCCCAGCACTAAAACACACGAGGAAATGACAAGTTAGGATGTATCCAGTACACAGAGTGTTTTATAAAAGCCAAGATTAAAAGCTGGTTTTTCCCTCCTCAGAAAGGCCACATGAAAGAGCTGCTACCCTGGTAATGCACTGACCTTCTGGGGCTGATAATGACAAGTTCAAGTTCCCGGAGTTGGGGAAGATGTGGAACTAAAGTAAGTGCACTCAAGCAACGAGTCTGTCTGCTCTGTCAGAACCCCACTCACAAACCAGCCCCATGCAAAGGAGGAGGAAAACAGTCTAATTTTTCTTATTTATATAACCCAGGAGTTCTTCTACACCATCAGCATGGCTCAAAACTGCTTTCTTAGAGACTTCAATCTAAGGCACAGATGGTTTCTTTCCTTTTTAATAGAAAACTTGAAATTATTTTGCATAAAAGGTGTCAAATTTATGAAAATAAAGATGCAAAATTGCTGCTCATGTCTAAAATTCTTCATTTTCAGCTTTCTTGTAAACTGAGAAAGAATAAAACATGGTAAAATCTTATCTATTCTATAAGAGATGAAACATCTCTCTTAAAACTTCTAGAAAGTCAGAAACGCGTTTGTGTACAACAACTAAGAAAAAGCAGAGCTGACCCACAGTCTCTCCTCCTGCAGTCCTCAGCTGTGTGTTTTGTGGGTGGCAGTGCCTGGAGCTCCTCAGGGGCTGAGTCAAGCCCCTGGGGCTGCTGGCAGGGCTGGGGCATGGAAAGCTCCAGAGCCCCAGAAACACAGCTGGCACTCCTGGAGGGACCCGGGAGGAGGCACCCCTGCTACTCACTGCGTGGCAGCACTTTCTGCACTTTCAAACATTTATATTTCAAATGACACAGTCATATTACAGCCTTTACATCTTTGTTTAAGTTACATAAAACAAAAAAATAAAGGCTAAACCAAATGCTATGACTCCAGTTGGTGTAAATCAACATGTACATCATCAGGCTTTAATCATCAGCTCATGCCAAATGGTTTACATTGAAAGATTCTTGCCAGGACAGGCTGTGAGCACAAAGGGAATAAAATCATTCCAAAATAAATTCCCTTCTAAATTTTGCTCTAAAACAGTATTTCTAATTACTTTCTCCCCGCCCCCAATTCAATCTCATATCAGAAACACTAATTTATTTAGAAAGAGAAATTAATCACAAGCATCTCTAAAGTCTTGGGTGATTCCAGTCCAGTCAATTTTCTGCAGATTTTTGCCTTTCCTTAGAAAACACGGTCATATTAATATATAAACGCCACACATTCAGAGAACACCAACATTTCTGAAACAAGATCTTGAGTTGAAGTTAAGAAATTGCTATAATTAAACTTGTCCAGGAAGACAGATTAAGGTCAAATATGTCTATTAATTTTGGGTATCCACTCTAAACCACCTTAGAGTCGATTTTTTTCCTTTGGAGCACAGTATATCCCAGCATTTCCCACATTCCTGACTGCTTTTCCTGGCGATGGTTTCCAGCCCCTGGCAGCAGGCTGTGGAAGGAGCCTTGAACTGCTCGGCTCCTGGAGCCCCAGTCCCGGCTCCCCAGCTGCACAACTCGACCCAGTCACGGTTCTTTCTTTCTTCCTATCTATCTATCTATCTATCTATCTATCTATCTATCTATCTATCTATCTATCTATCTATCTATCTATCTATCTATCTATCTATCTATCTATCCTCTCTCTCCTCCATCTCCCCCTCTCTCCATGTCCCCAGCCTGTCCCTCTGTGGCTCTGAGAGCGCCAGGCTGGGACAGCGGCCTTGCAATGGCCTCGGCTGGTGCTCAGAGTCACAACTCAGGAGTCAAAATTCACTCACAGGCAATGGTTTGGGTTCGTAGGGACCTTAAATGCCATCACACCCCTGCCATGGCAGGGACACCTCCCACTGTCCCAGGTGCTCCCAGCCCCAGCCTGGCCTTGGGCACTGCCAGGAACCCAGGGGCACCACAGCTGCTCTGGGCACCTGTGCCAGGGCTGCCCACCCTCACAGGATCCCATCCCTGCTCATCCCATCCCTGCTCCCCTCCCAGGATCCCATCCCTGCTCCCCGCTCCCCTCCCAGGATCCCATCCCTGCTCACCCTCCCAGGATCCCATCCCTGCTCCCCGCTCCCCTCCCAGGATCCCATCCCTGCTCATCCCATCCATGCTCCCTTCCCAGGATCCCATCCCTGCTCCCCGCTCCCCTCCCAGGATCCCATCCCTGCTCACCCTCCCAGGATCCCATCCCTGCTCACCCTCCCAGGATCCCATCCCTGCTCCCCTCCCAGGATCCCATCCCTGCTCCCCTCCCAGGATCCCATCCCTGCCCCGCCGAGGGCAGCCAGGGGTTAAAACTCGAGATCTCGAACAAACGTCCCCATAATCAGCACTTACCGCAAGCAATGCTCACAAAACTACAGGAGAAAGAAGCATTTTCTGCAAATACCAGAGAAACGGGTTTTTTTTCTTTAGAGTGAAACATCCCTTTTTTCAAGCATGTCTTAACCTTTTCTATTTCAGGTTAGCTCGGAAAACAGAAAAGAAAAGGCTACCCTGGGTTTTATTTTTAATTCAACACAATGAAAACCGAAATACCCCTCCGAAAATCCTAGAGCCTGTGGCATAACTTCTTTATTCAGATAAATTCTAAAGTAGCTGTTCTTTACCCAGAAACCAAAGAACAATCTGTGCTTATATTAAGAATTTTTTCCCAAGACACAACATTATTTGTTAACACTCCTAAATATTCATTATGGGAACACACAGCCTTTAAAAAAGCTGATTGTGTTTTCATTAAATTTGGGCAGTTGGGAGGATTCTGTGCACAAGTCAAATAAACAGTTTCGGGATGGTTTTCGAGTGAATGTTTCAAACAAAGCTCTCGATGCTGACAGTCCCTGGCTCAGGCTGGGCTCTGCTCAGCCTCTCGGAGACCCTTCCCTTCCCCTGCACCTGCAGGGAGCTCCGGAGCACGCAGCAACGCTCCCGGAGGGAAGGCAAGAGAATCCCGCTGGGTCTGCATCTTCCCTTCTCGGGAAGCTCCAGTTCTGGTATTTCTAAGTCACATCCTCCTTCCCATCTTTCTGTGACACAGAAAATGTCACACTTTGCCCAGACACAATTTCAACAATTTCATTTATATCAGAGGGTGCTTTTAAGAACATTTATTTCAATCAAATACTTATTTGCATTCAAAATTACTGCAAAACAATTAAGTACCAGAAGACTGATACAGTGCCTTAATCTGAACCTAGTAAAATCCAGGAGGTGATCTTGAAACCCACGCTCTAAACTAATCTGCTGACTTCCTACAACTGTGCACAAAATTCTAGTAATTGCAGTGGGGAAAAAAACCAAAGAAAGGATATTTTTATAGCCTGAGCTATCCTGCTCCTACCATTTGTAGGAACAACTGCTGAGCTTCCACAAGAAAATAATGTTTAAAAACAATGTCTGAACCTACATCCCTTTCTTAAAGTAATTTTTAATGCAAATTAATCCTTCCTAACCTAATGTGGTCTAAAGCCAAGCCAGAGCTGTTGGCCACTGAGCACACCAGTCCTGCAGAGTTTTACTGCCAGAGGAGATCGGGTCAGAGATGGCTCCTGGTGTCAGATCAGTCACTGACTGCCTCAATTACCTTTGGCAAACCATTTAACCTTTCTGTATTAATGGTTTCCTGCCAGTAGAATAGTTCTTCATCATGGTCGGGAGGAGTTTAGCCCGTTAATTAATAAAAATAACTATAAAAATACTCTTTTTTTAATTCCAGGAGCTATCTGCTCTGCAGAATGATACTAGAACTCCGAACTCCTCTGCACATTAGGTAGAAATGAGCTATTTCTAGGTAAGTGGGTGCTATTTCAGTGCAGATTTTCAGCATCCACACTCTAACAGCTTCACAAATTATGAAGAACAAGGCTCACAGCTTTCTTTCCGCTCCTGACTGACAACACCAAAAAGAAACAGCAGTTTGTCCTGAACTAACAGCTTGTCTGGTTTAGAACACTTCCCTGAGTTTGAACAGGTATCTGTTGTGGCAATCCCCGAGCCCCCCATGCCCTGCCTGGCACCGGCGTGCCGAGGGCACAGCACCCAGCGTCCTGCTGGGGACCACTGCAGCACAGCCTCTTCCAGAATCATTTTTCTTTTTATTATTTCATTAAGTTGTATCTCACTAAAGTTCCTCCTAGGATCTCTCTACAGCACCAAATTTTTCATTGAGAAAACTATAAATCATAGGCCTAAATTACAATTTAATTATAAACGCCTTCCCTTCTAATGCTGCCTGGGACCTTTTACCCTCCTACATAATTCTAAAAAATGACCCCTGTCATAATTTCCTTCACTAGAATAATATGCAGAGATCTAATCCTGAATCCTGCTGTCTTATAATTTAATATAAGAGGTAATTATTATTCAAAAGATAATGTTGCAGATATTGAAAATATTCTGAAGTTTAAGTCTAAAAAAACCTTCCCTTGGTATGTAAAAGCCTCTTATTTGACTCTTGTGAGAAAGGAAATAAATAAAAAGGTTTTAAGGCTTTATGCAAAACGTTAGAAATATTATTTGTAGCTGAGATTTGTCAACTATAATTTCTATAACCCTTGAACTACAGAGAAAACACCCACATGCAGCAAAAGCAGGAAGGCACCACACCATTTATTATTGATCTCTGCTTTTTGCCATAGCTTAGACAGAAAGTTCTGGACTGCTGCTACCCAGCTGAAAAACACAGTTGAGGTGGCTGCACATTCAGGAATACAAGGAAGTCTAAGGCGAGCCAAAGTCAGAAGAAAACCAAATCTGACAAACAAAACCCACCATCATGAAACCGTCTTCTTACACCTCCAATTTTATTTTAAATTGATCACATCAAAGGCACAGCTACATTTATCCAGAACACTCCTGTGAGGAAGTTACATTACAATAAAACCTGAAGGAATTAGTGCATTTTTCCCTAAGTCAGAGAAGCAAGGACTAACACCATTATGTCAGCTCATCTTGCACAAGAGCTGGGGATTTAATCTCAGCCCAGAACGCGGCTGTTACTGCCTGGCTGCTCCCTCTACACAGGAAGGCTTTGACCTTAAAGCCTTTTTTTCTAAAACTGGGATTCATCAACAAAAACGTGATTTCTTTTAAGTTAACTCTTAGGGTATGCAGGAATATCTACCAAAGAGGGGAACTGAGTGCAGCTGGAGCAGGAGAAGGTGAGGATGAACATAAGGAGAGAGAATTAACAGAATTCAAGTACAGTAGAGTAAAATTCACAAAACTGGAATGATTTTCCTGTTTCAGATTCAGGGAGTGAGCCCCATTTTTTCAGGTAAATGAGATATCAAATGAGTTTTATTGCTTCTAACCATATCCAGCTCCATCAATGAGAATAAGTAAAATCCCCTAACTGACAGATTCAACATCCTGAAGAGGGAGAGGCCAGGGAGGTTATCAGAAAATGGGGTTCACAAGAGGTAATTATAGCCTGTGCTCACCCTGCTTAGGTGAGGCAGAACATCACAATACAGCCCCATAAAAATCAAACTATATAATGCAGAGGCACCAGTTTACTGCTCTCTTTGGTTTTGCTTTGGGAGCAGTTCATTTAAGACATAATAAATTGAAGGTTTTTTTCCTCCTGTCCCTCCATAAATCCAGGGACAGTGCAAATGAGGAGGTGCTCATTACGGACAAAGGAAGGGGCTCCCCAGACAGTGACATGGGCTGGGAGCACTAAAGCTCTCATTAAAGGGAGCCCTGTGCTTTTTTGTAATAAGGAATATTACTTAATAACACTCCAAGCATGGTTCACTTCATACTGCTGAAGTGAGCTTTTGGGGGGCACTGAAGGGGAAAGGAGGGAGCATCCACAGTACCACAAACATCATAAAAACAGAGATGGAATTTTGCCTGTAACGAATTAATAATAAGTAAGGAAGTGTCACTGACTGCCTCTAACTGAATGGCTTCATGCAACACACAGACTCAAGGATCCTAAGGGATTCATGGAAGGTGTTAGACTTTACTCCTAAATGAACAAACAACACCAGACTGGAGGGACACAGGTAGAAAATAATCTCAGTTCTCCAAGCAGAAGGATAACAAAAGGTTTGAAGCCTCCACTGGGCAGCTGGCCAAGAAACCACCACTATCAACACATTGCATTCTTTGTGCACATCACAAACTTTCCCCAAGAAGATCCTGTGGCTGTCCCTACAGAATTTATTTCTGTTTTTGCCAAACCATCACTCCCACCTGTCAGATTACTTTGAGTTGTGCTGCTATCACTGAATGTACTGGCCAGCTCACAGCTTTCTGTTGTCTGAAAGCTCAGTAAATGTATTTCCTACTCTGTGATTCAGCTCATTAAAGCAAACACTGCAGTGACCCGGGGTCCAGGCAGACCCCTGCCAAAACTCAGTGTACACCTCCCTGCATTCTGACAGTGATAAGTTTGCCCTAAAAATGATTCTTCAACCCATTCTACTCCACTCATCTCAACCAAATTTCCTCAGCTTGCTAATAAAGAAAGTCATGTGAGGAGCGTCAAAAACCTCCCAAAACTGGAGATCTACAGCAGTGATTGCTCCTTCCCTGCCCACACCTGCTACCCTGCCATACAAGTCGTTGTGTTGCTTAGACAATATTTGTTCTGTCAAGCCTGTGTTTGTTAGTCATTCCCTTGTCATCTTCCAAGTGCTCACAAATAGTTTGGTTGCTTTTCTCAGAGTTTCAGCAGGAGCTGGAGGTTACCTGACTGGTCTGTAACTCTGCTAGAGTCAGGACACTGAACTGTCTTCCAGGATTTCACCTTCCCTGCATGAGTCCTCAAAATGAGCCACCTCTAGTTCCGAGTTTATTTTGGCTCCACATGTTCTTTTAATGAGTTTTGAAACCTACAGTTCTGACAGCAGCTCTCTTAGATGCTTTCAGCCATTTCTGCTCTCTTCAGGACTCAGATCTCACCTGTTTGGCAAGGGCATTAATTATGGTAACTGCTGTCCCACAGGCAGCTTCAAGAGAGAAGATACACAATCTTTTGGCTATCTCCAAATTCTCTTTGCTTTCCACTGAATGGTAATCCTACACTTTATTTTCCATTCCTCATGCTCTTTGCATTCTTGGTTTTGCTATTTTGATACATCCTGCATCCTCGTTGATGATTTGGCCCCTCTGGTTTTATCACGATGTGCTCTGCTGTATTTTTATACTTATTCATGCCATTCTGCAAGGTGGTTCCTTACACCTGGCATCCATCCTCTGCACTAGGAGAGTTTGTATTTGATAAAAAGATTCCATTTATGCCATTATTCAGGTTCCAGGTCTGAATAATTCCCAATAATTGTTACATTAGGGATCTAAGACTTTCACTGTCACTGACTATTCTTAGTTTTAATTGCACTGAACTCAAAACTTGCTGTCCTTTTGCCTGTGATGGCCCAAGTAGTTTTGGCTTGGCCTTCTGCCTTCCTTTGACACATCCACTCTACATGCCAGCAAGCATTTAAGTTTTTTTACACTACTGGAATATGGGGGATTAACAATATTGTTTCTTTTCTCCTGTCTGTAACTGGAGGCCACAACAAAGAGAGAAAGATCAAGCCCAAGCTTGCACACATTGCTGTTGGCAGCCCTGATGCAGGGGTCCAAGAACACCCATTCCTCCAAGCTTGCAGGAGTACCTTTGGCACCCAGCCCCTGTCCCCTGCCGTTCAAGGCGGCTCTGAGAGCACATTCCCGTCCCCTCAACCGCGGGGAACTGACAGCGCTCCTCCGCCCAGCAGCCCCGCCCCGACAAGGGCTCCCCCAGGAGCCGCCTCAAACAGCCTCAAACACTTTATTACTGGTCAGTTTGGGTTTCCTGCCCACTCTAAGTGGCAGGGCTGAGGGTCTCTCTAACTCTCTCTTGTCTTGCTAATCAATATAAGCAGTCACTTCCACAGTGTTCCCCTGCTACTCAGCAAGAAGGACGAGAGAGTGCCATGGGCTGTAAGTAGCAGAACAGCCTCAGTGGTACATCAGAAAGTTCAACTTCAGAAACAGGAGTCTGCTTTTGTTTTGGACTTTTGGGCTTCTTTTGGGATTTTCTCTGTTTTCATTCTTTCCAGGCAGAGCAAAGCACTGCACTTGGTTTTATGACATTCCCACTAACAGATTCCTCAGTGGGGAGGGTAACAGTCTCCCCTCCCAGGAAAAAAACTTATCTGGGAGCAGCACGTGGCTGGAGACAGCACCAAGAAATTCCATAAAGTGCCAACCACAGCTTTACAGTCACCACATTATGGGTATAAGAAAGTCAGGATTAAACAATTATTGCCTGGAACTAAGGCAGTAAAATTTGTTTATGAGGTAAATTTTAACAAGAAACAAACAGTTAGTGTTGTTTATAAGCAAACTTGAGCTGTAAAATCCAGGGAATGCTTTGTAAATGCCTGTCCATGGGCCAGGTGAGGTCCTGGAGGGAAGCTCCCTGCTGCTTGCAGCTGGCTCTCACACACACAGTGTGACCAGCTCCAGGTGACATCAGAGCCAGTGGCTTTGCCCAAGGATGGCAGGGACAAAACCTTCACTTGCTGGTAAAGGTGTTTTTTTCTCACAGGTATTCCCTTCTACTGCATGGAATGACCTCCTTGTCCTGTCCATACCCAAAATGGCCACAATGACTACTCACAGTATTTTGGTATTGCTGTGGTTGGAAAAGGCTTCCAAGCTCCTCAAGTCCAGCCATTATTGCAGCACTGCCAAGGCCACTGCTAAACCATGTCCTCGAGTGCCACCTCTGCCAGATGCCAAGAGATAGAAGTCTGTGATCCAAGCACGGGTCAGTCAAGCAGAGTCTGCTCGAGGCCCCTCTGGCCGCCAGCAGAGTGCTTGGATCCAGTCCTAAATTCAGTGTAGTCTGATTTCCCACTGCCACCTTGTTTAAGAGGAATTGCCTGTATTTCCCCTCAGCACTGCAGTGCACTCTGTGTTTCAATGCAATTATTTCAGCAGGCTCTGGGGTCTCCCTGCAGTGCAGCCCCTCACAGCTGCTGCTGTACAGGGCAGCAGAGACGGAGCACCCACACTCCCACGCCCCCGGACAGGACAGCCCAGGGATGCTGCAGATGTGGAGACTGAAAGCAGCCCCTGAAAAGCCAGAGCCAACAGCTGATGTGCAACAGCAGGGACACTGCTGTAGGGCCAGAGCAGCCCCTGCACCTGGCTCTGCAGCACAGCCACCTTCCACCTCCACGGCCACCCAGTGAGCTCCACTAGCTGGGCAGTACCCAGGAATGCTACTGCTTTCAATGAGACCTGCCTGGCATCCTCTGAGGAAGGAAGTCCACCTTTGCTGATCCCACTTTACTCTTCCACAACAAGAAAGAAATAAAAAACCTGGGGGGAAAAAATGTAACATTACTCCTTTTACTGCGCACACACACACGAAAAAAATCTTTAAAAGTGAGTATCTGCCTACTGCAAAGTACTGAGGTGAAAAGGGAGGTGTTCTCATCCCCGTTCCCCCAGGATCTCTTAGAGCGCGTGTGTTTCTGTGGTGGTTGGCTTGTGGTTTCGTTGTTCACTACAGTTTCCCAGAGCCCTATATTTTACTGAAACATAAGTACAGGCCCACCAATTTGCTGACAAGCTGATCTATTGGCTCTAGGACACTGAGGGGAATTATGCTCCTGCCGCCCTGATGCTCTCCTTTGTTTAGAAAAAGAAGAGAGAAAGAGAGAGAGTGAAAAAAAAAATCCTCAATCGTTTAGTACAAGTCATTTTACATGCTGGGATAATGAAGTATAAAAATGCCTTCAAAGGACTGATTTCCTACTTTTAACTCACTACCAGCCGAGCTCTTTGTGAGGCCCTCTG
Organism: Sitta carolinensis; assembly: GCA_032173965.1. Lineage (NCBI taxonomy): Eukaryota > Metazoa > Chordata > Aves > Passeriformes > Sittidae > Sitta > Sitta carolinensis. Next base: position 701,422 of record CM063292.1, read on the forward strand.
GAACATGCATTCCCAGCCCCACTCAAACAAAAGAGCTGCGAATTCATTAAACTATTTAATTATGCCTTTTTATTTTTCTCCATTAGCAAGCCCTGCCAGTACAAAGTAAATAAAGCCACCATGGTCTTTCCCCAGCAGACACACTGACTGTTTTTATTCTTTATTCAGTTTACAATATAAAGGGCTATTTTTCCCCCCTCCTCCTATTCTTGGCGAGTTTCCTAATACAAGCCCTACAAACAGAAGCATCCAACTGTACATGCAAGCATGGAAGCCGGGAGCAGCACTCAGCATTGCGAGCACATACCCCAGACAGCTTTCAAAGTACCAGCAGCCAACGGCAGCCTAACAGCACTTTGCAGCCAACGCGGAAAAGATATTAGCTTTTTTTTTTATACTCTAGTAAATTTGCTTTTTACATCTATTTCTTTTCAGAAGGGCTTGTTATTGAGCTTACTGTCCACAAATTCCATTGATCTCAGGCTGTGACTCAATCCATATGCTCACGCTTTGACACCAGCACAGCAAGCAAGCGATACAAATCCTGTTCAGGCTACAAACTTATTGATTTTATAGATTTCCCCCAAAGTTGTGATAATGATATATCATTGTTAAATTTGGTAGAACAAACTGCTTTCCCAATCTGTCAATGCGAGCATGAAAACCAATTCACAGCCTTGTTTAGAAGGCTTTCCCTTCAGAAGAATAACTACTGCTGGCAGAGGCAGATCACCAACACCCCGCCGCTGGCAGCGGGGTGATGGATGTCACCTTTCCAGTTGCCCTTTCCTGACCCACAGCCCGCTGCGTTCCCAGACTTGCCTCCTGGTTATGAGAACCACCCTTATTTTTCAGAAGCCTTTCTCAAATTCATTATTTAAAACTTGCAGTAGATGTAAACCGTAATAATAGCTTTTAAACATATTTCCTTTAAATATTTTAGATGCATTAAGATGACATGAGAATTATTGATTTTAGCAAATCACTTTTGCTTGTTCTGTTCCTGGGCTCAGATAAATGGCAAAGCCGTGCTTTTCCCTTCCATGAGAGGGAGACAGAACACTGGCTTAAAGAGGAGTGGCCTCACTCCTTGCTCCACCACAATTCCTCAACCTCCCCACAGTGGGAACAACTGAACGTGTCCCTTCACAGCGAACTGCCTTGCCCTGCCAAACCCACTCGGGCATTTTCCTCACGGCGTCCCACTGCCAAAGCAGAAACCTGATCCGCCCCATCTCCCAACGAGCAGGCACGGGGCCGAGCCAGAGGCATTAGGAAGATGAAACTCAAGCTGTTTCTCAGGTTCTGAGAATGCGACATGAGAAGCTCATCAGTCCTTCTGTGCTTATCACAGGACAGAAAGGCTCTCACCAGCACCACGTCTGTGGGGTGCAGGAGATGGACACAAACTGTAAACAGCTGTTGTGCTTCTAACAAACCATGAAATAGCTCCAACAAAACCGTTTGCTGGAATGACAATGTCAGCTTTCATTCCCACATTCTCCTCCAGCTCTGAAGCAACTATTAGGCCTCCAGAAGGAGGCCTAGAAATCATGAACAAAACACTTGCCAAAGAAACTGAAGTTAATAAAAAGGCAAGACTTATTAATTAAAAAAAACCTAAATTTAGGAAAACCATGTGAATAAATAATTTCTCTCTTGCAAACCTTTTCCATCCCAGCCCTTCTGCCTGCTTTTTATCCATCTTCACTCAACAACCATCTCTCAGCACTGGCAAAGCAGCTTAACTCCTCCGACATGATGTCACCAGTTCAATATTCCCCACGCACTGAGAGCTTCCCTGTGCTCTCCCCAGTCCTGCTGGTGATAAGTGCCCACATCTGGAAACACAGCCCTGAACATTTAACCGTGTTCCTGGGACAACGGCTTGGAGACACATTTTGAAGGGCTGAACATCTCCCACCAGTGCCTCTCCTTTCACTTCTGATTTAATTTGAGGTGATAGGTGCTGAACTCTTTTACCTACCATGGCTTTTTCTGAACTTGCTGAATGCCCTTTCCAAATATGTCTTTGTGAAAAGTCCTTCTGAACTTCAGGGCACTTGAAATTCAAGCACCTGCCTGCAGTCTCTCTTCTCTGTCTTCCAACTCTGATAAGAAACAACAACTCTGATATTCTTCTCATTCATCTGTGGTATTTTCACTGTTTCCTCACTGAAACAGCAATGTCAGGCTAAGAGAAAGGTGACAGAAGAGCACGAATTCAGATATTTTATTATCATGTTGCTGAGGAGCTGTGCTTCATGCTTCTCTTTCAGAGCAGGGGCACAAAGGGTCTCACAACAACAGACTGTCTATTTGCTGGGCAGAGGAGCTTCTATCAATAACAGAATCAGCATTCAGCTACTGCTGTTTGAAGAAGCAAAGACCCAAACCCACAAAGTGTCATCGTGAACTCACTCGTGTGATGGGAGAACTGAGACTTGGTGGAACTGTAGGACCTGCCCAAGGCCTCTCATGACACCAGTGGTAAGGTGGTGCCCCAGGGATGGAGACCCTCACTCTGTGTATATTGCACCCATTCTGGATCACGTCAGCTCCTGTCTTCTTCACGAAGAGATTCACAAAGGGAATGTCCTCTCGTATTCCTCGTTATTCCTTATTTACTGGACAAATCATGACTTTACTCCAGCCAGTCCCTGCAGTAGTAAAGGCATCACAGGCTCCTCTACTTGGTTCCTGATGACTTTTCATACCACTCAATATTGAATTTATATGACCCCCACAATAGGAAAAACCTGTTCTCGGTGTTCTGTGGTGTTTCCACTCAGGGTAACAGAACATGGGGGAGGATTAACATCATGGTTCCAGATGACGACAGAAGGGAACTGCTGTCTCAGAAAAAATTAAGTCTGAATGTGTAACAGGAATGTAAAGACATCCAGAGTGTACAAGTACTTCCAAAATTATCTTAATTCCTTCCTTGCCCTATGCCAAAGCAATCTGTTTGGACAAGCCACAGAATCTCTGACTTCAATTTACACTTCTGGAAAAATAAGTCTTTCCTTTCTTGCATCCCACTCTTTCTCACTTTCCACCCCCCCAAAAAAGGGAGAGAAAGGGGAAAAAAAAGCCCTTCCTGATAATTGCACTGGTCCAAATGTGCAGGGCTTTCATACAGAATGATGGCTTCCCTTGTCTCCTGCATTTGTTCATCTCCTTTGGGAGGAGCAATTTACAGAAAGCATTATCGATTTTTGCCATAATAGGTACAGAGATGCCTCACTGTCCCCGCTCAGCCAGCTCACTCTCTGCATCACAACTGTCAGGCCAGTTTGTGAAGACCGTCATTATTTTTTTTCAAGTAAATCCATCACAGGAGTGGGGGAAAAGTGATGAAAATAAAATTATTTTCACCTTGCCATAAAAAAGAATGGCCGTGTTCCCTAACAGAAATAAGTGCAAATGCTGTCAACTAAGAGAGCGGAAGGGAAATTCAAAGCAAATAAAAGTGGGCTGGGGGGAGGACGGGAAGGGGGGGTGTGAGAAGGCATGGCAGGAGCTAATTTACTTTGAACACATTCTGGAATTTTCCTGTTAAAGCCGCTATTTACAACTCTTCCAGTTGTTCTTCATGTTCTCATTTCTCAGGAAGTGCTGAAATCTACACTTTATACAGATATTTGCTTTGGCTTTTAGGGTGTAGAGGAGATTGCGGGTTTGGGGATGCAGTTATTAAATATTATTGGTCTGGGGGATGAAATGTGCCCTGAAAGCTCCCTGTGAATGCAGACCACCCACCCACCCCAGGATTACCACTGCTCTCTCCTTTGTGCGGGGCTGGGGGCTTCTCCCACTCCCCATTCTCCAGGGCAGGCTGAGGCCACCAAACTCATTCTGTCCCTGATCAGCATGTGAATGTTGTGAGACACTTACTTCAAATATTTCTGAAGCTAAAAAAGCCTTTTAGAAATCACATCTAAAAACAAACAATTCCCCCCTGCCCCTCGCCTGCATTACTGACTCTCCGACAAGCCCTTTGGTATTCATCCCTCCTCCTTGATTAGTTTTTGCTGTACCCTTCATGTTGGTCACTTATCTCACATCTTGAAGGTCACACTCTGTACTCCCCGATTCCAGCGGCCCTGGCTTGTTTTTTATTCCTGAAGACAGCCTTGTTTTGGGCTCAGAAGGTTTAATCCAAGAATTGGCTCTGGATCTAATTCCCAGATCCTCAGTTCATTAGCCATGAAAAGTGATAGCTGCTTAAGATTTTTATGAGCCATTGTTCCAAAGCGGGCCACAGAAACGGCACAATTACCCAGCGCAGTGCACAAAGGCCCGGCTGCCTCTGGCACTGACACGAGGAGCTCGATAGCAATCAAACAGCTTAATGAAAAGCAGCAAGTTTGCTCTTGGTAAGGAGTGAGGGATCTGTGAAGTTTGTTTCCAAGTGGTGCTTTCTGTAAGGACACTTGTTAGGACAAAATTTAAATTGCCCTACCCATCTTCAGGAGCGCTGGTGCTAAAGGAGACACAGCTTGGCTTTTTGACCCTTCCACAGAAACACTTGTGAACATCACAGAATCCTTTGGGTTGGAAAAGGATTTAAAATCATTAAGCCCAGCTGTATCCCCAGCACTGCCAGGGCCACCACTAACCCATGTCCCCAGGTGCCACACCCACACAGCCATTAAACCCCTCCAGAAATGGGGACCCCACCACTGGCAGCCTCTGCCTGTACCTGGCCATCCTTTTAATGAAGAAATTCTTCCAGAGGTCCAACCTGAACCTCCCCTGGCACAGCCTGAGGCTGTTTCCTCTTGTCCAGTCCCTTGTTTCCTGGGAGCAGGGAGGAACTCTGAGAAAAAATGGACTTCCTATTACCCCCAGCATTGAAAGCTCATCTGTCCTGTCCCTCTGGACTCTCAAGCAGATCTAGACATTAATCTTGAAGCTTGAATTCATTGCAATTAGGCCAGACAAAGAGTGAGAAAACCAACAAGGTGGTTGGACAGAAACATCAGAGGATTGCTCCCAGGCACGGTGCAGCAGAAGCTCAGGAATAGTCCCAGGTCCAAGTAATTACAAGGATATGATGCAGGCCAGCAAAATTTAAGAGGTTTAGAAGTAAAATGGCTACTCTACTGAGTGGTGGATTAAGTATAAACATAGCCAGACCCAGCACAGCTCAAGTGCTCTCAGAGCAGCCCTCCGTGCAGGGGCTGCGGGGTGACAGCAATCGCACCCCGGGCTGAGGGCACCTCCAGCCCCTGCTCTTACACCCTGCCTCAATCCACCCGCGGCACCCAGCCACTGTGGCACCACGTCCTGCACAAAGGCAGGTCCCTGTGCCTGCAGCAGCTGCCCCTTCCCCAGGGACACCCCACCAGGCTGCAAACCCCACGGGCTGCCCCTCACAGAGGGAACGTGCCTGCCCACCCAGAGAACGAGCACTGAACCAGCGAACACTCACACCTCCGACTGCTCCACAGCAACTCCCCGTGTGAGCCTTTCAGGAGCAGAGGACAAGCAGCAGAGCCTTGGCTCCTCGTGTCCTTGGACCCACAGTCATCACAGCAACAGCTCTGTGCTCTGCAGATATTTCTGGTCTGTTTCTCACTGGACATATTTATATAAAACCCCTATCTATTAAGAAAATGAAACAAAAAGCAATATCTGGGTCATCCTAGCTACACAAGTACAAACATGAGAGGATGATGCTCCTCTCAGTAAACAGCCAGCACCTTCCACGGGGGAGCTGGGCTGTGATGATCCTTGTGGGTCCCTCCCAGCTCAAGACATTCCACGAGTCTGTGATTCCCTGGGAAGAAGCGGGAGCTGGGAGGGCAGGCAGGGACAGGCCTGGCAGCACTGCACTGTCCCTTTGGAGCTCCACCACCCCCAGACCCCACAGTGACACCCCACCCACGGGCTTTGTACCTGCCTCTGGCATCCACAGAAATTCACATCCTGGTTTCTCACTAGAAGGCAAAAAAATAAACTTTGTCATATAGATCAAACATATCAGGACAATTTTGCTAGTTTATTAATTGTACCTCACACTCTCTGCTGTGCAAACAACAGGGCAATCCTGTCAATGAATTCCCATCCTAGGGGAAGCATTAGTTGAAATTATTTTAGTTTGTTCCTTTGCTCTAACAAGTACATGCGAGACTGTAATTGTTTCTAACTCTCTGCTCGCTCTGTCCACACTGAGGGCTGTGTCAGGGCAGGTGGCCACCTCCTGGCTGTCATTTAGCCAATATTGAGCTGCACTTCATTCCTACATATGTTCAGAACAGCCATCCCTGCCCAGAACAGATGTACCCACACACACACACATATGTGGCTGCTGGTCAATGCAACAAGCACAGTAAAAACAGGAGGACTGGGAAAATTTGGAAAACAGCCTGCAGAAAAACAGCTTTCATTTAACTTTTTAATTTTAAACTATATTAAATTAGCCACGATCACAAGAGGAGTAAGTGCTGAAACCAGATGAGTTCAAGGGTTTGAGGCCAGCATTTACATTTGGGAAGAAATGGGATTTCACGGCGGACACGGAACACGTGCAGAGCCAGCCCTCTTCCTTCCGGCTGGAGCACTCAGTGTGGCTTTGCTTGGAAAAGTCCTGACAGAAAAGGCAACTTCATACTCAAAGATTCCCTCCCCACGTGTAAACACAGTCTGTTTGATTGACTTCAGTGAGAAAACAGCTATTTGCCAAATTTTTGTGATCCCACATCATTACAGGTACCAGTCAATGTGTCGTAGCACTCATGTTGAATTCTCCATATATACTGGGCACTCATCAGTTCTACCTGAAGGGGCAAAGAGAGGGACAAGGAAAGTGTCCAATTCCAAGGACACACTCACACAAGTGACTGACCTGGGCCTTACCAGAGGTGATCCACCTGCACCACTGCTTGCTTTGGCCACACAGTATTTGCTGGCATCTCCCAAGGCTTTTTTTTCTTTTTTAAGAGATAGAGAAATTAATTTCTCACACATCCCTCTACACTCCCAGGGTTTGTCACTACTGGCAATTCAACTGTTGTCAAACCTGTATTTTAACAACTTTGTTTCTTTTCATGTTTTGTTAAGTCTGAAGGTGTCATGCCACAGTTCTCGCCTACACTTCAAGCACACTGTTACCATTAAACGAATAAAACATAAAGAGAAATTAACAGAACTGCTCATCTTAGAAGAGATAAATACAACTGAGTATCTAATTTAAATGAATATTTAAACGTGCAAATAGGGGGAGTGATGCACCCTCCTTGCAGACAGAAACACATGCATTGAATTGCCATGGGTTTGGTGGCCCACAGAGTAAAAGTTAGATGGGAGAAAGAAACATCGCTTGGTTTTGGGTGGAATTAAACTAGGGAGGGTGCACATAAGAAAGCGGGTTATTTGTGGAAAAACACTCTGGCTGAACACTAGGGCAGAAATTGAGTCTGCTGTGCTGCTTTGTGCTCAGCCTCTGGCTGTCCAGCTGGTAACCAGATCATGTGGAACGCAGGCCTCCGAAAGGTGGAAAAAGATCTGAAATATGAAGCACTGCTGTTTTACTGCTAATTCAATAGGGAAAAAACCCTATAAAATATTAAAGAAAGTATTTAAAAATATATTAAACACAATTTGTACCATAATAGCTTAACCTGACATCAAAACGCAGCTTACAGCTTGTTTGTGCCGAGTTGCAGAGTGCGGCTAACGGAATCACAGGCAGAATGTTCCACACAGCCTCCAGCGCTCGGCAAAATAGGATTTGGGCTTCGTTAAAACAAATTCCAGGTGGAAAATTGGGCATGCTGATAAAAGCAGTGCAGGAAAGAGTGTTAGCTCTGATAGGGTAGGATGGGTATTGAATTCACTCTTAACATTACAAGACTTAATTAAAGAGGTTGACCTGAGGACCCCAAGCGGCGCCGAGCTGAGAGAGCCATTCCTGCTCCAGTGTGGTGTTACCAAAGTTAATTCTCGTTAATATGACTTCAACTGGGATGTGCAGAGAGACATCCTAATTCAGGGGCCAAGGCTGCATCACTGCTCTCCAAGGGAAATAAAGAATAGACAGATGCAGATAATGCTTCAACAGCAGTGTATTCAAACACAGTTCTCAGCCAGGGAAGACTAATTTTTATTTCCGGATCACAATGTTACGGAATTTCCCACGGACAAACACAGCATTGTCTTTCCAATGACCCTTCTTATTCCAAAGGGACCAAACAGAGCACGAGGGCTCAGGAACACCCTTGGTCTTTGAAGCTGTGGTTCAGTGATGCTGACTCTCAGCCAGCAGCCACACTGGCTGCTATGGCATTAATGTCGTTCTTAAAGAAAAGCCTGAATTAAGGGGTGTTTTTAAGGCAAATTCTTCCGTGATAAACGTTTTTGGCTGAATGTCAGCCATGCCAACAGCCATGCCTGTGTTGGACATCAGCATCTGCTGTCCCTCCCCTCCCTCCACTCACTGTCACCCATAGCAGTGCTCAGGGAAACCAAGAAACCACTACAACTCTCCAGTAAGACATGGAGAAGAGACCTCTGTGAGGGGTGAAACCCCTGGGTGACAGAAAGGCATCCCTGCCCTCATCCCAAGGGAAGATGAACTGTTAAAATTCTGTGTTTGAAGGCCACCAGTGTTAGACTGCACTGCTGGGTTCCTAGTGCCCTTCCAAACGGTTTGTTTTGCCCTTGGCTGTGTAACACTTGCCTGGAGTTGGGGCAGGAGGAGATGGGACCAGAACACCCCCATGGCTGTGCCCGGGCCCCTTTCTCACACGGATGGACACACAGCTATGGGTGAGGATTTCTGCCAGGGAGGAGATGTTCAGCTGAGAACATTCAGCTTGCCCCCCATCACCTCTGCAGACCAAGGATATTTTATTTCACCAAACTAAAGCAAAGATATGCTGAAAATGTTGGAAATCATAGAATTCACAACATCTGCAGAAGTTAAGGTGCAACAAAAAAAAAAAAAATTCCTCCTTTGATAACTTCCTCATACACCAAACCAGGCCCCCATCAAAATCTACAAAAAGAATTTCTGAACAAAACCACAGTGAGCCTAAACAACATCTGGCCAATCAAATTTACAACAATAGAAAAAGCACAATAAAAGTTTACTTCTTTTGAAGAAGAAAGATGTATTTTTAAAAGCTTTATATACAACCCTGAAATTAAGGTTTTTAAAACAAACCTCTCTTCAGCTGCAGGACTGGACAAAGACAAGGAGCAGATGAGAGTCAGCCTCTAACTGCGCTCTGCCCTCAGCACTAAAACCTTCCTCTGCTAATCCTTGCAAAGACCAAAATGAACAACGCTGTCAGCAAATTCAGGGCCATTTCTTGTCACATGCAAATGCAGAGTGATGCTCTGAGAGCCTCCTGCACGGCCACCACCACCCCCTGATGGGCCACCAGGGGCAGGGGCCCAAGGACTGTGGGGTGAGAGCGTGAGCAGGTCTGGGCTGGGGTCCCGGTACATGACCAGCAGCTCTGCTCTCGGGAATGCCTGCAGGGAGCGGGGCACAGCGCACAGACACTGGGCTGGGGTCCCGGTACATGACCAGCAGCTCTGCTCTCGGGAATGCCTGCAGGGAGCGGGGCACAGCGCACAGACACTGGGCTGGGGTCCCGGTACATGACCAGCAGCTCTGCTCTCGGGAATGCCTGCAGGGAGCGGGGCACAGCGCACAGACACTGGGCTGGGGTCCCGGTACATGACCAGCAGCTCTGCTCTCGGGAATGCCTGCAGGGAGCGGGGCACAGCGCACAGACACTGGGCTGGGGTCCCGGTACATGACCAGCAGCTCGCTCTCGGGAATGCCTGCAGGGAGCGGGGCACAGCGCACAGACACTGGGCTGGGGTCCCGGTACATGACCAGCAGCTCTGCTCTCGGGAATGCCTGCAGGGAGCGGGCACAGCGCACAGACACTGGGCGGGTCCCGGTACATGACCAGCAGCTCTGCTCTCGGGAATGCTGCAGGGAGCGGGGCACAGCGCACAGACACTGGGCTGGGGTCCGGTACATGACCAGCAGCTCTGCTCTCGGGAATGCCTGCAGGGAGCGGGGCACAGCGCACAGACGCTGTGCTGGCTGCCAGAGGCGCTCGAGCCCCGCGGCACACAGCCCCCGAGGATGTGAATAGAGCCGGCAGCGCCGGGGCAGGGCAGGGCCCAGGAGCAGGGACGTGTCAACAGCCACTACAACCACACAAACCTACAGCATCCGCAGATCTGAGGTGGGAAGAGGAAACTTCCACCTCACTTTCTGCACTCTTACCCTGTACAGTGAATCGTGCAGAGCTTAAACTTTACAAGTTTTCCAGTGCCCCTCCTCTCAGGAAGCCTTTCTGATGGCAGACAGAATCCCTGTTTAACTCCATGATTTCCCCTCTTTACTGTTAGAGAAACTACTAGAAACTTGTTTTTTGGAAAAGCTGGAACAAATAGCAAGGAGACAATGGTTGTCAGTGGTGTCTTGCCAAGGTAAAGAAGTAATTCCCACAAAAAGAAACCCAATCTAGTATCTCCACCAATTTCCAGTTGCCCAGTGCTTCATCACACCAAAAATGAAATTAAGCGTTTTTCATCACTATGGGTTTTGCCTAAAGAATCCAGAGTGATCTATGTACTTACCTTGGCTAATGAAGGACGGAACCAAATATCAAAATTATACAAAGATTACTAAAAACCAAAAAAACTGCTTAAAACCCCAACAAACCTGCAATCTGTGTAGCTTGACTGCTGTCGGCCAGAATAGAAGCATTTTTTTGAACTACAGAGAATGATTTCCTCTCTAAAAGTTATTATCAAGCTTATCCTGTTTGATATTAAGCATTTATTATTATTCCACATTTATACTGTGGCATCATCTCCAAGTTCTGTACCCGTGGAAGACAGTACAGGAGGTGCCTCTGGAAGTGACAAGTTAAACAGCAGCAGCAGAAGTGCGCTGGCAGGTGGTGGGAGAGCAGGGACTCCACCCGACTGGCCACGAGAGATTCCCCAGGGGCTGGCCAGGGCTTGGCCACTGCTGGCCACAGCTCCAGTGGGCACCGAGGGGCTCAGGAGAGTGACAGCAGGGAGGGCTGTGCCTCCGGGGACCCGCAGAGCTTTTAGCACCCTGTAGTGACAGCAGGGAGAAGGTGCAAAAACACTCATCAGAAAAACAAGTAATTGAAGAGGATGTGGAGGGTGAGCGCCCACCCTGAACCACACCAGAGAACTGAGCGCTGGCAAAAGCACGAGGGGACTGAAAGAAGACCGAGCTCTGCTGAGTGCAGCAGAGCCAAGGAAGGGCCTGGAGCAGAGCTGTGACCCTGCTGGGCTGGGGCAGCAGGGCACAGTGCCAGCCCTGACACAAAGCACTGCTGGCTCAGTTAGAGCCACGCTCCCCAGAGAGCCCGAGGTGTCTGGAGAGCAGAAACAGCCACGCAACAGGAACAGTGCAGAAAGCACCGTTTGGCACAAAATGACTACCTCTGCTTTATGAGAGCATCTCCTCTCCCCTCCTCTTGTGCCAATCACACGGCAGTTTCCATTTGTCCCTGCCCCTAAGCACACAGGAATTCTCTGCCCACTCTCCTTGAACCCCTTGTTATCTGTAGAAACACAGCCATTAACCACACACTTGTAACCGAGCCATCAGATCACACATTTCCCATATAGATTTGGACCTTCTTTTGTGGCTTGGAAGCACACACATGATTTGGGAGCAAGATTACTCAAAAAAAAATTCACTAGCAGCTTAATTCTGAAACCTGACTCCCACTATAAGGATGTTAAATCTTGTACCTTAAGTTCAACTGGTTTTACAGGAGGTCCAACACCATAAATTTTCTCATCCCCAGCTTTGGTCTCCTGTTTCTTTTGTCAATCCTCTCTCTTGCTACTGACTGCCCATCCAGGATTTTCCAAAGAACACAGCCGATCATCTGATCATCCTCTCAAGCCTGTGCAAAGGTCTGGCAAGCCCAGATTCCAGCATGGAACCTGCAGGATACACTGTGCACCAGCCTTGAGACAGTCTGAACCACCACCTGAGGGTGTTGGAGCTTCCCCCACCTCCTCTCAAACAGATACAAAGCATTCATTCCCTCTTTTAAGTGAGCCAGCTGGTGCGAGGAGCAGGACTGGTCCAAGCCCATCACTGCTGGTTCACATCATGCCCAGCTTCACTCCTGCACTTCAGGCAGAGGGGATGAGGTTAAGAACCAGCTGTTTCCTGGCTCTTGCTTCTGATGTTCACAACTCCCTGACATGCAAGGGTATAAAGTCCCACTTAACGCTACCTTGAAACAACTCCTTTTTCAGAAATGCTGCTGCTACCCCAGAAGCACCAACCAACCTGCCATGGGCAGGGAGCAGCCAGCACACCCCATGAATACAGGTATTTACACTTTGCTTCAGAAAACAAGTAGGAAAATACGGAACACCTTGGGCTTTTCAGCCTTGGGTACAACAAGTCAGAATTAACTTCAACTTTCCCAAAGACCCTAATGCAGGTCAGGCTGCCATGAGGGCCATAAAATGGTTTGGGCTAGGAGAGACCCTAACCCTGACCCTGCTCTGCCCCCTGCCCTGGGCAGGGACACGTCCCCCTGCCCCAGGCTGCTCCAGGTCCTGTCCAGCCTGGCCCGGACACTGCCAGCGATGGGGAGGCCACAAAGGCTCCTCCACAAGCCAAGGGGAGAGCAGCTCACAGGGGAACACTGGACTGTCTTTCCTCTCCAACAGAAGGCAGAGCACACCTGAAGGGCCCAGGGCAGGGCCCGGCAGGTGCCACCTGTGCCAGGCAGGCTCGGCACGGAGCCCCTCTCGCTATAGGTGTCGCTGTGGACCCATCCAGCACCTGGAACACATCCGTGTGCCAGGGGAGAAGAATGAATACTTGAAAATTAATGATGTCAGCCTGTCTTCATATATCAAGCTAATTTGAAAGGGCTTTAATTTTCTTAAAGGATAAAAAAAGGTTTCTTTGCTAGATTAAACTTGCAATTGTCATTCATATATTGTTTATAAGGTACTCATCTCCTCACTCGCTATTTTTTTGTTTTTGATTTTGTATACTAGTTAGCAGTGAAGACTTGTCTGCGTGTATCAGAAGGAATAAAGAGAGAAATGTCCTTAACTGTCAGTTTTAATAAGAGGAGTCAACATGCCTCTATTCAGGTTAAATATTGCCCTGTCACATTTCAATAGAGTCAACAGATTTTTTAAAGAAAAGTCAAAAGCACTGTGTTTGCAAAAAATAATAATAAAAAACCCTACCCCCCACCTCCTTGTCATAGAGTGTCAAAGCCCTTCTTTATTTGGGGGGGCGTGGAGGCAGGACAGAAAATTCTTTTGTAAAATGTGAAAAATTACTACTCATAATTGGCACTGACATGAAAAAGGTTGGTTTTTTTTTGTTCAAAAAACAAAGAAAATCTCTAATTTAATAATCACCTGCAAAGTGTTATTGTGATGGGAACAAAAAACACACAATCAAAGTCATCTCTTTTAAGTAACTATAGTGTTTTTAAGCAATCACTGCGCTTTACTGCAGCTCACACACAAACTGACGATGTGCAAAGTATAACACGACACTCCAAATTCCTCAAGTAAAGTTTCTCAAATAACAAGTGACAACCTACACAGAGGAAGAGCAAGAAAGGATCTGTCAGGTAAAAGGCAATCACCAGAAGGATGTAAAAGGAGGAGATTCCACAGCGATTGATTCCACAGGAAGATGTGCAGGAGTCGCCTCAATGCCCTGGGCAGAGCCTGGCGGTGCCTGCAGCCCGGTCAGGAGGGTCCTCGGCCCCTCCAAAGGCAACTCACGGGGGCTCACCCTGCCCACTCCAGACTGCTCTAACTCTGTGGAGGAAGATGACACACAAAGCACATGTTTTGCACAATAAAATGCATTTTCAGAGTTCCTAATTTACTTTGAGTGACAGTTTTTGAAGCCCAAGATCATTATTTAGAGTTACTTGTGCTTTACTTCCTTTGTTGACGAGAAACCTTGTTTTGGAGGCAGTTCTTGGACTATGCATCCTCGATTGTTCACAATGAGTACCTAATGGTATTTAATGCACCAGCAGAGCACACGGACCAAGGGGAGCGCAGCAGGGGATGAGCACGGAAGCACATTCCCCACTGATTCACAATGCAGCCTCTGTCCTGGTGGCCACCCAGGTCCGAGGGCTGCACAGGGATGCTCTGCTGGTCCCTGCTCCCCTCCGAGCCCCACGGTCTCTGGGGCAGGGCAGCTGCTCAGATGAGCTACGAGAGCCCCATAAATCCTCAAGCTGCACGTGAGGCTTCTTTTTCACGGGGCAATCGGCAGGGTGACACCGCGTCCCGCATTTGGGGAACACGCGCTTTTCACAGCAATCCCAACATCTGTAAAAGCAGTTCCATGTGAAGTTTGCACAGCAAAGCTCACACAGGTCAGCGACACCAGAAAGCCTCCTCTCGGTTCAGGTAACCCACACCCCTAAAATCCAGGTGGTTCCCGAGATTTTGTTTTACAAGCCATCTGCCAGATGCTTACATTTCATTTCGCAGACTGTCTCATTTTCGTGCAAGGGCCCTAAGATTTATTCAGTGAAACCGAATCCTGCTGCGAGCGGAAAAGCAGAGCTGGGCTGCTCGCTGTGCTGCCGCCGGGGCACGGGGACCGGCCCGGGATGGCTTTTCCAGCCTGCCTGCTGCCGTGTTTGCAGGCCCGGCGAGCAGCGCATCCCCTGACCTGGAGGGACCTGCAGGACCGACCGCCTCGGGCAGCTGGGCACAGGAGGCGCGGCCCGAACACCGCACCCCTCCGCGGCACCGCACAAAGGGGCGTTACACGAGAAACAAAGAACGGGCAGAAGAAGCGTTTCATTAAAAAGCAGTAAACTTAAAAAAAAATGAGTGGAAATTGATCCATCAATGTTACACATAGATCATCAAGGAAAAATACTCCACCAGATTGTTTAAGAATAGAATTATTTTCCCATGAAAAATACTTTTTTTTTTAAACTATCCCTAAACTTCTGGAAACATGCACTAAAAAAGCACTGGAATTTCCAGTGAAAACAGCTGTTAACCTGAAAACAAGTAAAGCCACCAGCAAGTCAACAGATGGATCTATCAACAGCCAGAGACTGGATGAACTCTGAGCACTGGGGCCGCCAGCCTCTTCAGTAGAACATTCACTGGAATTAGATTTTCTTGCTTTACAGCAACTTGTGGGGAAAGATAAAACTCTGCTTATCATGGAATCACAGAACAGTTTGGGCTGGAAGGGACATTAAAACTCAGCCAATTTTACCCCTCTGCCATGTCCTTTTCCACCATCCCAGGCTGATCCAAGTCCCACCCAACCTGGCCTGGAACATTTCCAGGGATGGGGCAACCACACCTTTCAGGTCTTATTGTTGATTTACATATTCTACTTGCCGAGCTTCTCCTATACACTCTTTTCAGCTTTACATTTCCTGTAAATGAAGTAAATGTGGTGGAAGTGGCAAGGGTTTCATCCTTCTGCTCGTTATCTAACATCTCCCAGCAGCCGAGGATGTTCCACGTCGGAACGTTTCCCATTCCTGCAGGATGCTCTGTCAGTCCTGCAATCATGACCTGATGTCACAGGAAGTTAATTTTTCTTGGCGTTTCATGTTTAAATTCAGCTGTTCACACACACCGCGCTGAAGCAGACAGTGCCAGTGTGACTTCATAGAAACAGACAACAAATATTTCATAAATTAATCTTTGCAAGACAGGGTTCATTAATCTGTAAAAGACTCTGGTTGTGTGTGAACCCAAAGGGCATAACACAGGAATTCTGTGATGCCTTCTGACGTACAAAAGTAGTTCCAAATTTGCAGTCATTATCCAAATAAGCCTCTTGATAAGTCACAGAAATCAGATACTTGGTTTGGGAAAAAACACAAAGGAAGGCCACTAAATCCTTATCTTGCAGGTAAAACACATTTAATTGTACAGCACCACAAACTGGTGTTTAATCACAGTTTGGGGGATTTTTGCTCAATGTACACAGGCATTCCAACACCTCTGGCAAGGCCCACAGTGACAACTGCAGGACTTACAAATATTGAGTACTGGTTCAGAAACTCTTCCAGAGCTACATCCTCCGTAATTAAAAGATGACACAAAGGATATTCAAGTCCTTCTGCTTGTTTGAGGGCTTTTGGTGCATTTTTAAAAATCTATTTGGCTTAGTTTGATATTTTGGTTCTGTTTTTTCTTTTTGTTGGTTTTTTATTTCTAGAGTTTTTTGTTTGTTTTTTAACTTTGGTAATGTGCATCTTTACCCCCCAACACACACAAGGAACTTCCTGGAATTTACAGAGACATGAGTTTTCAGGGCCAGGGGGTGTTTTCCCAGAACTAAAATGAAAAATGGCAGAAAACAGCCCAGAATTTACCTGAACATCAATTAAATCCCTTCCTTGCAGAGGTGCCCAGTTGGCTTGCCCATGGCCCGCATTTGCCAGCCACAGGACATGTGCCAGGAGCTTCCTCTTTGCCTCTGTGGTCACTGCCTGGGGATGCCAGCAAGCCCAAATGCTCTCTCTGTGGGTGCCCTTAGGAGCTCCCATGAAAATCTGGATCTACACATCCAAAACTGCCCTGTCTCGCAAAACCTGGAGCCTTTTCCTTTCCATGCCAGCACCGTTTCCCTGAACATCACCATTTCTCCCTTTTTTCTCCCCATACAGAAATACCTTATTTCTAACTTTGGAACAGTACTTTTGACTCTTGCAGGAACCTAAAATGCTTTAGCAGGAACAAAACTCTTCAGTGATTGCTGCTCACCCGGATTAAATCCCACAATTAGGAACCCAATTTGCATTCTCAAAGTGAAATCCATTGTTATAGCCACAGCCACAGTTGACACAGTAGAATAAGCCATTGTTGAAGTAATTCCTGCAAAAGGTCAGATACTTAAAGCCTTCAATTTTACTTGACAACCTCTCAGAAAAGAACAGCACAGCTGCTCTGGGTCCAAATAAGGCACACTGACCACCCTGTTTACTTGGGCTTGGACTGTTCTCACCCATGACAGACCTTCCTGGCTGTAAAACATGCTTTGGGACACTTGGGAGACCTCAGCAGCCACAATCCTGGCAATATTTCTCTCTCTCTAGGACCAGCACAGAGCAGTTCTGCCCCTGCAGTGCTGAGGGTGTGATGGAGAAGGGATGCAGAGTTCCCACCTCTGATCTAGAGCATCACCATGGCTGGAGCCGATGACCTGAAGGGCCCCTTCCAACCCAAATCATTCTTTGAGCTGCTCAGTGGAACAAGAAAAGGTTGCTTGTCCCAACCAGGAGGTTTGCCAGGCTGGTTACCCATTGTAAGCTGTATTTTTTATTATGTGGGTTGTCTCTGCTTTGGGTGGGGAGACCCTGGCACAGGTTGCCCAGTGAAGCTGGGGCTGCCCCAGCCCTAACACCTGTCTCAGTATAAAGGCTTTTACTTTTTAACATTTTACGTAATACTTTTTAACACTTTTAAAACTATGTACACTGCATTTTACACCCCTTTCAGAAGCATTTCTGATTGCTTGGTTGGGTTTGGTTTACAAAATTCTATTTGGTGGTAAGTGGGATGCATTTGTGGGCACTGTTGTGATTCATAAAATTATTTTTTTTATTTAGCATAGCTGCTTTAGTAAAGTAAAGTAGAGAATTTCACAGAATATCTCTAGTGCTGTTACCATGAGTAAATAATGTTGTCAATAGCTTGGAACCCGGAGTGTTTTTGTGAAATGAATATTCCCTCTCCCTCCCCCCAGAAAATCCAGCTGACCCTGCCAATGCTGCAGTTTAGTGCAGATGTGTTCAGTGCAGGGCCACGCCTGCTGGGGTCACCCCCAAGGGCTTTAAACCCCCTCGTGTATCCCGGGCTGGATCCACCACCGAGGGGGAATCTGAAGGGTTTGCACTCACACCCAGGTCCCACAAATCACAGACCCCATCTCACACTCGTGTTCAGCCAGAAAGCAGAGCAAAGGCTCAGGGACAAACTGCAGCCACACCTGACTGGAAGGAGCCAGCTGGGAACAGAGTTAAATCTGGGGGTGGCGCAGTCACAGGAGACAAAACTCCCTAAAGGCTCAAGGGAATCAGAATCCATCCAACTAACACAACTTTAATTGTATCAATAAGCAGAGAGATGACCAGACTATTTTTTAGGATAGAATAAAATGTATGCATAACTCTACACGCTATTTCTAGTCTGCTTTTAAAGAACATCCAGAAATTATCAGTGTGAGCAAATCCATGAGGTAAAATTTTAATAATGTAGCAGCATCATATAACATTAAATGTTTCTTTCCTCAATGAGAAGAATAGTGGCCAAGCACTGGGTGTTTCTTCAAAATGATTTCCCAGCTGCAGAAAATTGCCCCACTTGGATTTAACATATTTCTAGGTATAAACTTCCCAGAGTGCTTGAATTAAATACTGTAATATTTTTTAAGTCTGAAAAAATCCACAAAAGGAATGCAATTAAAACATATATAATGTAACTAATAGGTCTGAATTAGGTGTGTAATTATAAATAAATTCTAATTAATTTCCTACCACATCTTGGCTATTATCCCCGTTTCACATGAACCCATTTATGTTCATTTGCAAATGAGGAAGGGAAAATAGCTGATGCTCTCTAAGGTGAGTTTGTTTTGTTGTCTCGTGTCTCTGCCTCCACACAGACACAGCTGCACCATTCCTGTTGCCTTCAGGGAGTGGAGGCAACAATATTTGGTATCAAAATCTACATCCTCTGCCAGAATAAAAACAATAAACCAAGCAAGAGCAGCCCAGCTCCCTCAGCCACTGACTTTCCCACTGCGTGTTGCTTCGAGTCTTCCTAAAATCAGCACAATCTTGGAGAGAATGAGAAAGAGAGATGCTCCTCACACTCCTAAGGAAAACACAGATACAAACACAGGAGCAGCCCCACTATGACCAGCCCTACAGCCTCTGCAAGTTTTGGGAATTCTCTCACTTTTATTTATTATGCTGAAATCAGATTTTATTTTTTAAAAAAAAGCTTCAGTGGATGAGCAGAGGATTTATTTTCATTTATCTTCTCAGGTGATCAAAAAGTAACAGATTATTCACTCCGTGCACACGGGGAATATATTTTCTAGTGGATTAAATGAAACCACAGACTGTATTACCCATTTCTCAGCTGGCCCATGTGCCAGCCCGCGGAAGCCAAGGGCACAGGAGGAGGGCAGAGAGCGCGGGGCCCCGGGGGATGCCGAGCTGCCCTGCCTGGCTCCGTCCCCGCGGGATGCCGGCGCCGTGCCGCCCTGCCTGGCTCCCCGGCACACGGACAGCAGCGCACGGCAACGAGCCAGCGCCACTGCGGCGGCAGGGGATGCTCGGCTGGGAACCCACGACAGGCCCTCCTCTGACTCGGTCCTTGGGCTGAACACCACGTCTGTACCTGAAATACACACTGCGCGTTTCTCTGGGTCCCTAAAGTTAGCTTCTGAGCCACGGGCATCTCCTGATTTTCAGGCCAATCTCAATTAGCCCTACTGAATTTTCTTTTACTAGAATCATGGAACAGTTTGAGTTGGGAGGGACCTTAAAACTCATCTGGGTCCAGCGCCCTGCACTTTCAGCAGACCAAGTTGCTGCAAGCCTTGCTGGTAACTCCAAAGGCAGAGCATCAGCTTTCCTTTGGTGTTCCTTAATTTTTGTCATTTCCCATGGACTTTTACCAACAGACCCAGCTGCTGTGAGCACTTTCTTTTTAATCATCCCTGATAATTCAGAATAGGAAAACAAAAATCAGGATGGAACAGTTTGTCTCCATTATTAAGAACATGAACGTTTGTTAGCTATTTACATTTTAGCTTATTCCATTTCCATGCCACACCAGGAACCCCCAAACCCAATTGTTTCCCAACACTGCTGGGTCCTGCTGCACCTGCAGCATCACCACTGCTGCTCCTGCTCTGCGGGAGCTGGGTGGATTTCCCTCAGGATGTACAAACTGATCCCATTTCTCAGCTCAGGAAAATCAGATCCTCTGCCTCCAAACAAAATAAATAATTGCACTGTAAGCAGCACGAACATTCCTGTGCAACCAGGAGGTTTAAGATAAAAGCACTCAACTCAAAATAAGGGGAAAAAAAAGAACGCAGTAAATAAAAAGGCATCACTCCCAAGGACACCCAAACCCAGCCCCACATCTTCGGGGGGAAAATAAAAATCTATAAGTACAACTGAGGTTTCTTTATTGCTGTCAAGTGGCAGGAAGGAGGCTTTTTGGATTGGAATATCATCAAGATAAAGAGCAGGCTAGAACAAAAGCTTTCTGCAGCAAAGGGCAGTGTTTACTCTGCTGTCTGAGTGCTGTCTGAGCCAAGCTCCCCTCGCACATTAACACTTCTTTGCACCCACCAAGGTGTTTTTAAGGGCACCGATGCCCGGCTGCCGTTCCTCGGCTCTGCCGGAGCCCCGGGCACGGCTGGCGGGCAGCAGGAGGGCCCGGAGGAACCCAAGGGCTGGGCGCCCGCACTCAGCCTGCCCTTTCTCCCCGGAGAAGAAGCCACGCTCCGGGGCTGCTGACCGGGACGCCACCCGGGCCATCGCCACCCGGGCCATCGCCACCCGGGCCATCGCCACCCGGGCCATCGCCACCCGGGCCGCCGGCCCCTCGGCAGGAGGGGAGGACGTGCCGAGCTGGGCTCGCCGGAGGTGCTGCCGCTGCCTTGGCTACCTGGGCTGGGTCCGCACTAAGCCCCCATTGTGTTCAGGCAGCAGAGGAGAAAAATAGGGATATTAACCTCTAACACTGATGAAAATAATAGCCACAATAAAAGCGGCTGAAAGGCACAGTGGCAGTAATTACGGCGCTCTCCGTCCCCGGAGCGAGCAGAGCCTGCCCCCGGCCGGGCTGGGCGCGCCCGGCTCCGCTGCAGCATCCCCAATTCCCGGCCGAGGGGGCGGCCCGGCAGCCCGAGAAACCACAACTGACCGTTCGGGATTTCTCACGGGCACGGGGCAGGCAACCCCAAACTCCTTTCATGTGTTCACTCCACAATCCTTGGCGTTCCTGGTGCCCCGGATCAGGGATGAGGGCACAGAACCAAACACCAAGGGTAAATTCCCAAGGATGGTGTCGAACACAGGCTTTGGGTGGGGACAGCAATAAGCATTGCTATTGAAAAAGCAACGGTTTCTTCTTCCCCCCACACACACTTTTTTTTTTTTTTTTTAAGATTCTCCATGTCTGTAATTAATTTTTGACATAAATAGCACAATTCCTTTCCATGAGTGATCTTAGTTATTCTCAGGTTTAAATGTCACTCTTCTTTGAAATCTTTTCATTCAATAATCAAGTTGGATCTAATAAAAAATTCAAAGGTGCATCTAATAATAATGAAATAATAGCAGCAAAAAACATGCACCTGTATTTATGTCAAAGAACAAGGGATAGAAGAGACAAAAATGTAAGGAAAAAAGAAATTAGAGGGAAAATCATGATATTGCTCAAGTGCTGCTCTCACACTAAGACCAGGGGGATTGGGATAAGGCTAAAGTTAATTGCATTTCCAGATGACAAACCTCTCACCTCTGAACTGAATGGCTCTTTATAAAAGCTATCAGTAATAAACTGTAAATCTCAGCTATGATTGCAAATAAAGGTCATCCCTTTCATGCTGCCACTTTCCTGGGCCTTATTATATTCCTGTCTGAACCTTTCTTACTTCTTAAGGTGTGCTAGCTGCCCATATAAGCAATCAGGGAGGCTTTTTGATTTTATTTTGAAAGACACAAGGCGATGGGATTTACATTCTGGCACCGCGCTGATCCAAAATGGAAAATCACTGAATTCTGACAAGCAGACAGAATCCTGCTAGCAGAATTAATCTTCATCTTATATTAATGCAAAGAAAGGCAATCCCTTCCTCTCCTTCCCTCCACTCCTGCAATCTGTATTTCCTCCTTCACCAGTACAAACGGGCGTTTCCAATTTTCTTTTAGCCAAATGTGAAGATTATTGTGATAATACTCGGGGGCTGGAGAGACCCTGCACCCCCATCCCCAGCAGCTCCTGCTGTCACTCAGCCCATGCAGGTGCTCCTGGAGTTGCCTTACCAGACTCTGCAGGGAACATGAGGGATGCTGGGCCCTGACTGCCTATTCAGAAAGAAATTTCTCCATCAGAGATAAAATTTACCTCAGCACAAATTCTCTGGAGTGATTTTTTACTGCAGAATACTCCCTGTTTGTGAACACTAAGATTCCTGATACAAAGAATCCACCCCTCAAACCTGGTACTGTGAGAAAACAGCCTGTTCATTAGAGAGGCTCCAATCCAAGGAAGCAGAATAGTAAATAAAGAGTGGGAGGAATTTGGGGACATCCATTTCCACTCTGTACCATCAGGTCACCACGACAGCTCTCTCCTCACAAGTTCTTTGTGATGGGTTGTGCTGGCAAGTCCAAATGCCAGGAATGTCAGGAAGGAGAGAGGGCAGCCCATGGGACAGTGCAGACCCGGGCCTCATTCCAGGGCCATGAGCTCCAGGGGCAGAACACAGGAGCCAGTCCAGGCACTGATTTCACACCCACGGGGGAATGGTCTGCACGTGTGGGGGCTGTGGGTGCTGCACAACCCTAAAACACACAGACAGTCCATGGGCCCCAGAGATGAGACAAAGGCAATGCCCTTCTCCTCCTGCCCATCCCACTGAGCCACACCACAGCCAAACTGAGCACAGCTGCCTGATCAAGTCTGACCACACTTAGGGGACACTTGCCACACGTGTCAAGCAGGATGGGAACCCAGAGACAGCCAGGGACCAGCACAGCAGGTTTATCTGCAGTTCTGTAAGGTGAACTGGCACTGGGGAATCCAGGCACACTCAGCTTTACCAAACGTTTATCTTTGCAGCATATGCAAATAGGGACTCTATTTGAACAGCAGCCTGGAGCATCTATTGGACCCTTTAAATAAGGAGGAAAAAAAAGGAGATACTCAAATTGCACAGCAACTGGTGTGAGGAACAAATACACTTGTCTATGGGATGGGATAATTATCTTCCACATCTTCAGGCTCTTGGAAAATGTGACAATGGCATCTCTGAATGAGGCTTCTGACAAGTCCCAGATGCAGTCAGGTTTCTCTTAGTTTAGCTTTTAATTTCAGCTGCTCATTTGAAAGTGATACACTGATAGCTCTAGTCAGAGGCAGGAAGGACACACTTTGGTACAGCGCCTCAGCAACATTCCTACTCCTAACTTACACTGGCCCCAAAGCACCATTGCTCCAGCCCTGTGTGATCCTGCCAAGGTACCACGCTCCTCACCCTTTCCATCCTTGAACACCAGTCTTGGGAAGACAAATGAGAGACCCCATGATCAAAGGACTGCTGCAACATACACCGATTTTCTCTGTGTTTTGTTTCCTTGGCCATTTTTATGTGCACTCGGGTAATTTGTGCAGAGAGCAGCAGCTCCTGCTGAACATCTGGCTCCAGCTGTGGCCCCCCAAAGCAGGAGTCATTCCTGGGGCACGAGCTGGAGACAGCCACGGTGCTGCTGGGGGACCCAGGGCTCTTTAGCGTTTGCACTTTTTCTTTGATCTGTAAGACAAAGCCCTGGATTTTCCTAGCGGGTAGGTGGGGAACCCTGAAGTGGCACTGTGTGGTAACAGCAGCCTCATGCAGCCACAGGAAAACACCTTCCCCATCTCTGCAGATCCCAAGCTCCTTCCTCCACATTTCACCTCCTGTGTCTTCCCACAGCCAGGAAGTCACATCTTGTTCCACACTTCCCACTCAACCTTCTGTTTAGGCGCCCAGAAAAATCAAGCAAAGCTTGTGCAAACAAGGCAAGGCATTAACACCCTGTAGCACATGATAATTACCAGCCTTCCTTGTGTGGAACATCCCTACTCTGGGCGTGCTCTCCAGCTGTAACCCTGAGGAAGATCTGGCTTTTACAGAACACATTCATTAGCTGTTCTTTCAGCAAGCAGGACTGTTTGCAGGAGATCTCATTTAGCACTCATGCAGCTGTTTACTCATCCCAGGAAACGCAAGAGGAATGTGCTTTGGGAATTCCCACATGGTAATATGTAGGATTGCAGTTCCATCAAGGTTTCAGGGGGAACTGGACTGTTAGGGGAGGATGTACCCTCCCCTCATCTCCTGGGCACATCCCCCCAGCCAAGGGAGCAGCCCGGGGCAGAGGGTCGGGCAGCAGGGCTGAGCCGGCCGAAGGCTCTGGGAGGGCTCAGTACGAGCCGGCCAGGGCCGAGTCCTGCCCAGCACTCACCGGCCTGAGCTTCCTCCACCGAGGACAGCAGAACGAGCACCTGGGCAAACAGCCTTTGAAACCTCACTTAGCAATGAGATGTGACTGTCTCTGCTGGGTCTAAGGCCAAACACTCTTGACATGGAGAATTAATTTGAGGTCTTGCTGCAAGAGCCACAGCCTGAGAGGCTCCTCCTGGCAATCCCTGTCTTTCTGCACATTTGCATCCGAGGATTAGAGCAGCTCCCAGGTACCCCATGGGCTGCAGAACCTCGGTGGGGAGCTGGGCTGGGCCCTGATCCCCACGCCCTGCACAGAGCCTGGCACAGCCTGCTGCACTGTGGGAGCAGAGCCCACGTTTTACCCTGGACTGCACCGACAGCACCCAGGGCAAAGGAAAATGGCTGCACATGACAAGATCAACTTTGACTCCAGCAAAAGCCTTAGAGAAAGGTCCTGTCTGCCAGGTCCACCTTCCTCCCTCTGCTTGGGAGGAGGGCCACAGAGGCAGGGAAGGCTCCAAGGCCCCGATGGCTGCGGCTGCTGGGGCTGCCAGAGCCCCGCTGGGACAGGGGCCCCGGCTGTGGGCACTCAAAGCTGCCACCTCTCCTCAGTCCCCAGCACCAAAGGGCACCACCTCTGCTTCCACACTGGCTGGACACATCATCCCACACATGTGCAACTGGATTTACTGCCAGTATTAAAAATAACTACAGCACACAGCGACCATGTAAAACTGAACTAATTGCTTGAAATAGAATTAAAATTCTATTGCATGTATAACACGCACATTACCAAACCTTCTGAATTCATGGGATCCCAAAGAATTATTTTTATATTGATGGTATAAATAAGTATATATCACAGCAGCAGAATCCAACTCAAATGCTGAAACATAATCAGTCAGCAGAATATTTTTTTAAGCTTAAAAATACTCCCTTTCTTGAAAACGGACACTAAACCCCTAGGCAATGTAACCACAGAGGTTTTACTATAAAATACATTTCAAAAGAATGGCTGAAAGACTTAGGAGCACAGGAGATGAAAAAGAAGAAGTAAACAAGCCTTATTCCACTATTAAATGATAAATTAAAAGCAGTATTTTGCTGTTCTGCCTCATTTTTTAATCACCGTGCTCTGGCTATGGTGGTATGGGCTTTCCCATCAAAAAGCACATTTTACTAAAGTTTTACAATTTGACATAGCCATCATCTATCCCAGACAAAACACAGTCAGGTAAAAATCTCATTCCAAATCCAAATTCTCATTAAATTTGCAGAAAAAGCACTGCAGGCTTGACATTACAGGCAGAGCCACAAATGCCCATCATTCATACCCTTTAAAAATTTGAGTAATTTCAGAATGCAGGCTTTCAGAATTTTAAGAATACAGGAGACACTGGATGTGCTGTTGATGCTATCAGATAAAAAACTAAATCTTAATCCTCCCTGCTATCTTGCCTCAGTGCAGATTACGCCGCAGCCTATCTCTGTAAAATGCTGGAACAAATACCAGCCAGACACTTGCCTGGGAAAATGGAGATTTACAGAGTGAGAGGGAAACGGGCTGGGTTTATAGCCTCTTGCTCATTAACTTTTTTTACTAATTAATACACAATTTGGTTTTGTTCCTACTGTAAATCTGTGACACAGGAGTACCAATGAAAACATCTGGAGCTGTAAATTCATTCCTAAATTTTTGCAAGCAGACATAATATGGGTGACACGCAAAGGCATTTCCAGCCCCCAGCAGCTGAGAGGACCTGAGTTTCCTGCTCATCCCAGCCCACTGCTGGCTCCCAGAGAAACGGGCTCTGCAGGGCTGTCCTGCTTCCTTCTGGAAACTGTCCCACCTCCAGGGAGCACTGCGAGCTCGGCTGGGAGTGCCAAGGCTACAATGGCAGTAAATGAGAGCCAACGCCCTGCCCGTGGCAAGGCGTGGACCTGGAGAATCTTTAAGGTCCATTCCAAACCAAGCCACAAACCTATGGCATTTTGTTCACAAGGTGTCCTTCTGTCCTTACTCCACCCAAAAGAAATCATGGAAACACAGATGGGTTTGGGTTGGAAGGGACCTCAAAGCCCATCCTGTTCCACCCCTGCCACAGCAGGGACACCTTCCACAGTCCCAGGGTGCTCCAAGCCCCATCCAGCCTGGCCTGGGACATTTCAGTGATGGGGCAGCCACAGCTGCTCTGAACAAATCAGCAACAGTAAATCAACAGAACAATGAGAGGTGAAAAAGACAACTGCGGACAAAATAAAAAGTAAAGTTCTCTTAATGCAAAACACTTTCCCCTTTGGGTTTGCACTCCTGCTCCTGTAAGTGTTCCCAGATGGTTTGGCAGCTTCTGAGCAGTGAGCTGGGAACTGCCCACACGTCCTCAGCACCAAGGGACAGAACCCCAGCCAGAAACAGGATTTATGGGTTTGATAAGCACAAAACAAAGGTAGAGACACATTGAGAAGAGCAGGAAGCGAAATTAAAAATGCACTCAGCAAACAAGCCCCTGGCAGCTGAAGAGTTAAGCACAACCTTCTCCCTTTTAGCACAGCCTTCTGTAGTAGCTAATGAAGGTAATGAAATATGACATGTAGTTTGGCCCCTGACCACAGCGAGCACCTCCCTCCCCTGTGCCGGCGAACAAAGCCAAAGCAGATGGGGCTGGGGCTGCCGGGGCTGCCCGGCTCCGAGAGCACAGCCAGAGCCAGCAGAGCCAACCAGACCTGACACACCGAACTCCATAAAACCCCTTCCCTAGAGGTTAACATGAACATGGAATCCTAGTGGAGGGTGTCCCTGCCCTGGCTGGGGGTGGAACAAGAGGGCTTAAGGTCCTCTCCAACCCAAATCAGTCTGGATTCCAGGAATATGGGTTTTATGCATCTAGTTCATCTACTGCTAGTCTAAGTATAATTTAACAAAAAAGCACTATCAGTAAAAAGGGGAAGGGACAGGGGCAGGGACAGGCTTCACCTCCCAAATTATCATCCTCCTACCTCAGGGAAGTAACCTGCCACAAAAGTGGCACTCTGCATTTCATTAGCACAGAACCAGGGACAGAAAAGGCATTCTTAAAGGCATTTTTTTAAAAGAAAAAGTTTCAAATTCACAAAAGACTGCAGAACTTATTAACCTTGGTAAGTTCTTCCTGAAGTCCTCAATCATGCCTGCTATCAGGCAACAGACTCGACACTCTGGGCTGATGCAGCTGCCAGGTGATAACTTTGAGCAGGTACCAATGTGTGCCAAGAGGCACCACACAGACACCTCATCTAAAGACTGGGGAGCTCCATCACAGCTGCTGGTTAATCCCAGCTATGTGGATGAGGGTCCCTGCTGGACCAGTGACATCAGCTCCACCCTCCCTTGGCAAGCACCAGCTGCACCAGGGCTGTGTCGTTCCTCAGGGAATCACCATCCATCTCCCCGAGCACCCAGCAGGGTTTGGGGGCACAGAGGGGTGCAGGCAGGGTGGGCTGCTGTCCCCACTCAGCCAGCCAGCTCCTCAGGAAGTCTGATCTCAGCAGCCCCTGCTCCCTGCAGGGTCACAGGAGGGGACAGTGTGGCACAGGATGGCCCAGGCTGCAGACAAACTGCTCCCCAGGGAGAAGCAGTGCCCCAGCCCATCCCAGCCGCCCCCTCAGGGGTTCCTGTGTCCCCACAGAGCCCTGAGCACTGCTCCAACAGCAGCAGCCACCCCCGGGTGACATCTGTGTCCTGCCACGGCTCCTCCAGGAAGGACAGAGACCCCAATCACTCAAACTGCCAAAGACCTGAGACAGCAAAACTCCAAATGCAGAGTAGGCCTAGGAAACAGAGGTGTCTGGAGGTCGTTAAACCTAGAGATGCAGCAGATGAGCAAAGTGCATCCTCCAGCCCCACAGCTGAAGGGAGCCCCTTGGCCAAGAGAGTTGAGCCAGCCACCCTCCCAGTGTCCACACATCCTGCATGGAAACCACTGCCTTTGGTGGCTGCCCCCTCCAAGAACCACACATGGTGTTTATTAAAAAAAAAAACACAACTATGTATAAAATGCTTAAGTTGCAAAATCTAGAAAATACTATCATTAAATTTATCTATTCACCCTTAATTTGTCCCTCTGTTGCATATGCATTATTACATGTGCCTGAATTCTATGCTAATTTGCTATCAATGGCCAGGAGCCTGACCCCATTTAGTGAGCACAGCAGGGTTTGCTATGGGGTGCTGCTGAATCACCAACCAAGCTCCCTGTTGGCTGTAGGCACACAGCCTCAGTTCAACCAAAATAAGGCACAGAACTTCAGCACAGGACCTTAACCATGGCAACTCTGCTGCCTGTGTGCAAAAAGGGCTTAAAAGCAATTTATTTTGGCTTTATACCATAAGAAAATACAGTATTTCACAAGGAAGTGTTGAGGGTATTTTCCCAGCTAAGTCCCAATGCCAGTCAACAGGCAATGAATCGAGAAGGAAAAGATAAATTTTGGAGCCTGTGTGTGTTCAGCTTGTCTACACTGAGCAACACAGGGCAGAAGGGGGGGAAGGAGAAGGTGGGATGTTCCTGCCTTCAGCATCTCTGCTCCCTGTGTCCACATCAGCCAAAGCCTCCCCAAGAGCAGCCCCATGGGCTGATGGCATTTCAGGCTGGCTCAGACACATCCACTCAGGGAGGGCAAGTCAGGGTTTGTATGCAAACCTGAGCGCTTCCCAAAGTTTTCCGTTTATTGCTCGCTTCTGCAACCATAATGGCTTGTGGGCACAGACAGCTGTGAGCACGGCAATGTGTGCCACCAGCTCTCCAAAGGCCTTTCCTGGGCCGGGGTGCAGGGGCGCTGCGGGAGGCTCCGCTCCCTCCCCGGCCCGGGGCTCGCAGCCAGGGGAGGCAGGGCCCTGGGAAATTGATAGCCTGTTCCAGGCATTATTTATCATTCCCAGCACAGACACTGACATGTGCCTTTTGAAAGGGGATACTGTACCTTTAACCTTGACTCTGAGCGCGCTGGTAATTTGGGATGCGAGCCCGGGTTCAAGCGGGGTGACCTTTAGGGGGGAGGGGAGGGACTGCATTTATTTATGAGGCAGTTGGAAATTTTTGACATCACATGCTAGTCCCATTATTCACATGTTACATGACACAAGATTGGCCCTTTTAATGCAACAACATCACATCAAAAAATTTGATTTTCTGCTCTGACAGCAGGCTTGTCCTCTGCAGCTCCCCAAAATGTAATCTGTGGGGGTTAAAGGCCACAGGAAAGTGATTTAAAAATCGCACAGAACGTGGAAGAGCAGGTCCTGGAGCCTGAGTGAGAGCAGAGATGCTCAGGGGCTGGAAAGAAACAGTCTGGCAAGTGCAGAAGCCCAGCTGTGTGGCAGTGAGGGGAATCCCTGGAGCCCAGCCCAGCCGGGGGGTCCAGCAGCACTGCAGCCCCCCAGGCTGGGGGATCCCCCCTTCCCTCACTCCATCCCACTGTTCAGAAATTCAGCCTGGACAGTGCTCTCGACACACACACGTAACACCCAACAGCAGGAAAAGCCTTTGGAAGCCTCTGCAACACACAACACCTTTAGCAGGAAAAAATGGGGGCTTCCTACATAAAAAAAAAAAAAAAACAGAAAACCCACAAAAAGCATCTATTAGGTTTACCCTGATTATTTAATCAGGGAATAATTGTGTTTTCTATGCACAAACTCCAAAACTTCCTTTCCAGGGCTGTGCTATATATACACTGAAGTGAAGTGTTTGCTAATCCAGCTCTGGAAGAACGTGCCCACACTGTGCAAAAAAGCTTGAGCTCGAAACTACACTCCTATTTTCATAGAATTTAAAGTAACAGCTAATGCACTTAAAGCTAATGAAATATATTTCACAATAATGCACCACAAAGCACATATATTAAATTACTCATCAGCTAATTCCATGGAGAGAAGAAAAGAGTTTATATGTTTAATTTTTCTAAATATCCTTGGTTGAGGGCAGGCAAAGGAAGAATTTTGATTTATATCTGGAAAAGCGTTTCTAAGATTGCTGTAATTTCTTTTCAGAAATATCACACGATGGTGATGATGAGCCTGATACCAAAATAACAAATAAATAAAGCAGACTAATTTTATCAATATTTTTATCAATTTAAACACAGTGTTTTCTACTGTGTACATGCAACGAGAGAAACAAAACCCAAAAAAGGACCAGGTCGGACACTGGGGCTTGGAGCACCCTGGGAGAGTGGAAGGTGTCCCCATGCATGGCAGGGGGTGGGACAGGATGAGCTCTAAGGTCCCTTCCAAAAGCATCCCACAACTCTGTGATATCAAGAATGAATAACTGTCTCTTATAGACCCAAAGGATGTTTGTTCTACTCTCGCAGCAGAATTTCAGGTGCATTATTCAACTCGAGGAAATCCAATCAAGGGCAGGACAGGCCATCCCCAGCCGAGCCAAGAGGAGGGGAAGGTGAAGGTGGGCCAGAGCAGCCAGGCTGATGAGCCAAAGCTCAAACCCCTCCAGGAAAACACCTCCTTCAGGAGCAGGAGGAAGAGGCTCCTAAGGCAGAATTACATTTTTACAGATTTATATGGGTTTTGAAGCCAAGTCCCAAGACTGGCAGAACACAGAGGGGGAATTATTTTCTTCTTATTAAAAGAATGAAAAGACCCACCATTGATTTTGTCCTTCCTCACCACACAAAAACCCTCCCAAGCACAGCGAGGATGACGCTCTGGATTATCACAACGCCGTAAATCAAAGTGAATGTATTTATTAGGTCGCCTCTCTTTGTTGCACATGTGTGTGCTGTTTGTTGGCCCATACTGTTATTATTTTAATTTATGGCTTGCTTTTTCCACTCTTTCCTCTCCCTCACAAGACTGGAGCCTGCCCACAAGTTCTCCTCATGCCAGTTAAAATCAGCCTAATGAAATGTCAGGGCCAGATCCCAGGGCTCCGCAAGGACGGCCCAGGGCCGCGGCCCCGAGCGTGGCGAGCTCCGCCGGGGCTGGGCCAGCCCCCAGAGCCCTTGGAGCTGCTCCCCACCTCTGCCTGCAATTAACTGCAGGAAGCTTAAGCAATTGGCAAATCCCACCTCATCTCTCCTCCCGTGACAAGCCCCATCTCCTTATGGGTGAGCTGTATTCCCATGGAGCCGGGCTCAGCCACACCTGACAGCCAAGGACGGCACCACTGCCAGGATCCACCAGGCACAGAGACACTTCCAGGCATGCAAATCCACATTTGGGTGCCTGGAAAGCATGCAGTTTTCCCCCAAAACACCCACTTTTTTATCTTCAGATTCTTTATCTAAACTTTTGGGGTGATTTGGTTTAATCCTTTCTTGGAAACCATTAAATTTTAGGCTATTTTCCAAGAGTCTCTGGAGAATTATAGGAGAGGACAGAGCAGAGACCAAGTCACCTTCCAGCTGTTTGAGCCATGGCAGCACATCTGAAGGGCTGGATCCTGTTCCTTCCCACTTAAGACACCTAAAGACTCTACTGTAGTGTCCAGACAAGTCAGAGAATCCTAAAATCATTAAGGTTAGAAAATACCTCTGAGATCTCAAGTTCAGCCCTCAGCCAGCACCAACACCACCATGCTCAGCACTAACCCATCTCTCCAAGTGCCACATCCCCACAGTTTTTGAACACTTATTGTGCCAGTCCATGTGAGCTCATGCCTGCCCTCCAACCACAACTGAGGATAAGCTGAGTAAGAAGGGACCTGGGTGTGAATCAAAACCAGCATCTCTGAGGAGGGGAGAATTCTGTGGAACCATCCCATTGAAGAGCAAAGTGTAAGAAGAGCAGGAAGCACCACAGGCAGCTTCATTCCCAGTGTTACTGAGGTTCCTTCATAGCTGGTTGTGCCTTTGGTGCTGTGTTGGGTTTGTGGAGGCAGGAGCAGAGGCCAGCTGGAGCTGGTGAGGCTCCTCTGCCAGCCCCTCCTGCAGCAGGCTCACTCCCAGAGCCACTAATCCACTCGGATGCTCCACTGCAGAGCCTCCACTTTTCACGGATTTATGCCCTGCACTGCTCCCAGCTCCATCTGTTTCACGTTATTGTTCTCACCGACTCTAGTTCATCATTTAAATTATTAACAGCAGAATTACACCAACTGAGAGCTGGAATGGGCAGCTTGAGCATACAAAGGCTTGCATGTAACGTGTCAATACGCATCGAGTGGAACAGAGAAACTGGGGGAAATTCAGATATAGGGGTCATTGCTTCATTGCAGTGCTGATCTGGGGGAAGTTAGAACAAGAATGCCAGTGCAAAAAGCTGGAAAAGCCCCCTTAGGTGGTCGCCCATGGATTGACACTCATGTACCTTCACTCAGTGAGTGGCCTGGAGCTGCCACTCATCACCTTCATCCCTGCCTGGACCCTCCAGGGCTGGGCAGGTGCCCCCGAGACCTCCCGGGAGCCTGCAGCCTGGGAGGAGCACGGCTTCCTCCACCAACTCTGCCACTGCCTGCAGAGCACACACCCGTACAACCACGAGCAGCAGAGATGGAAATTACACACTGCTGTAAATCAAACCCCCAGCGAGAACAACACAGTGACTCCAGAGGGTAGGAGAAGAAAAGCAGGACAGGAGCATCAAGAACCTCATGGGTTCCAGCTCACTGAGGTCTTCTTAGGAAGAGGAAATGATTTCCTACCTGTTATAACCCTACTGCTGTCATTAACTATTCAAAAAAGAAAAATCAAGTATCATAACTGTATGAAGTCTCAGTAAAGCACAAAATCCCAAGCAAATTCACTTCTCTCCTTTAACTACATTTTTCCAAATACAGCACATGGGAAAGCGTGATGGTGAAAAGCCACTTCTGTTCCACTCACAAGCCCCACCTGCTGCCCCTCAACTACCTCAAGCAGTTCCTCCTGGCCACCAGACACTGCATTCAGGGGCGACTCCACATTGATCCCAGACTTAACAATATCCATTAATAACAGACCAGACAGTGCCCACGTTCAGCCTGGCCATATGGTTTGAATACAGAGAATTTGCTTTTCTCATGCACTGCATTACATATTTATACCAAAATAAGAGCATTTTTTCCCCCCTCCCCAGTTCTGGAGTAATTGGCAGATGGATCCGATTCCAAAAAGGGTAATCAATGCACTCAAAGTGCCTCAACCCATGCAGCTCTGCCCCAGCTTCAAATGCTTTATTACACAGGGGTCTGTGGACATTTTTTTAAAATTAAAGTTCCTGCAGCTTTTCACGGGAGATTTTTTTTAAAAAATTCCAGCCTACTGCAGCAAGTTCCCCTGCAATCAAGTCAAAACCCCAACGCAGCTTTCACCGTGCTAATAATCAAAGTCTTATGTGCACAAGTAAGTTTCTTTCAAGTAAAAGCCACGTGTATTTTCGTTACATCATATACCCAAACCCACAATATTCCACCGGGCACCCCAGCAGGAGTGTCTGAGGTAGACAGGTCAAGGTGGTTTCACAGCCACCAGGTGCAAGTGACACCTGAGCACACAGACTACATTTCAGACAGTAACAGTGAAAACAATACCGGGAAAAAAAACGTACTTGCACGTGGAAGGAGACAAAGCAGGAGTCTGAGGGGGACTTAGCATCAAGATTTGCCAGGTTACACTCTTTCACTAGGACAAGGCTCAAGAAATCTGAAGTCCCAGCTGCCCCCAGCCCCACCACACACATCTCCCAAAGCCTCCTCAAGACAGGGACCACCAAGCAGCACTTCAGCACTCCAAACACAATGGACAGGTTGGCTGAGAACAGCAAACTCCAGCAGCACCTTCCCTGCTCAGGTTACTTACAGTGTACAAGGGCATTTCATCACAGACACTTGGAATTAACGTTATTCCTACAACTGCAGAGAAGTTCAACCAGCAAACCAGAGCAAGAAAACTCAACATACCTGAACTCCTCTCAGAGCAGCTCCCTCTCTTTGTTTTCTAGGACTCCCCAGAGCTCTCACCTGCTCTACCCTTACATATATCCTCTCCCTCCTGCCCACAGGACACCTATGCTCCCACTCCTGAGCAGGATTGGGTAATGATGCACCAACGAGCAGCAGGGTGTAGCCCACTGCCCTCACCCCTGGAGCAGCCCTTTGCAAGAAAAGACCCCCTAAATGAACTAGAAATAAACCCAGAGCAGTCTTTACAGTCCTAAGTCCAAAATAACCTCCTTTATCAATTTAGGCTTCCACAGCAGAAGTGTACCAGAGAGGCCTAAAGCATGATTCTTCCAAAAAAAGGAGAACTCTTTGGTTACCATACCTCCCTTCCCTCATTATTAATAATTAAGACACCTGACCCCAATGACCAACCTCCCCACTCAGATCTAGCAGAGACAGGCTCTGGCTGCCTCATGGAGCTGCCTCCTTGAGCATTCTTCCTCCTAAGGCAGAACAGGTCCTGGTGACACTTCCCCTTGGGAAGAGCTGGCTCTGCTTCTTGGAATAAATCAACCCCCAGACTTGATGCTGCAAAAGGGGGACTACAGGGTCTCAGAGCCAAGGTCAGAAGTCATGTCTGCAGATCATACAGTCCAACCCACCTGCTCCAGCAAGGTCACTCAGAGCAGGAGTCCAGGACCATGTCCAGATGAAAATCTCCAAGGATGGAGACTACACAATTGCTGTGGGCTTTGTGTGCCCACACATTGCACCTGACTGCCCTCACAGTGAAAAAGGCTTTTCTGGTATTGGAGTTTGCTGGGTTTCAGGTTGTGCCCATGCTTCCCATTCGAGGGCTCACCAAGAAGACAGGACAGGTGTGCCAGCAGATCTCCCCTCCATGGGCTGAGCTCTCCCTTAGCAGAAGCTCCCAGGCTGGGTCACATTTAGTACTAACTGGGGAGAGCTGAAGTTGGACAATTCATTTGTCTCAACTGTACCTGCTAAGGGCTGCAGAGGCTGTTTGGTACAGGCATGATTTTATCCAAACAAGCATCACCACACAACCCTTCCCCAAGCAGGAGGTTATTGTATGGAGAAGGTTCTGGAGATGTTGGCAGGCACCCAGCCCTGGCTGGGCGTCCCAGCATTGTCCATGTGAGGGCTACATGCATGGCAAGAATTCACCGTGAGAAGCATTTTGAAGTCTATCTGTGTACTGCTCTCCTTTAGATCAATTTTCTCCTAACAACACCTATAATCAGAGGGGTGATAAATAGTCAACACACATTAATCCAGTTAATGTTCCCTATACTCCCCATGTCTGTGAGTTCACAACAAAATCTGTGCCTGAGCTGCAGAGGGGAGGTGACCTCAGCCCTGCCCCTCCTGCCATGGCCATGGCCCCCAGCCATGGCCCCCTGCCACATTCCCCAGCCACATGGCCAGGCTGCCAGGGGCCCTGCTGCCACAGCCACGGCCCTCCTGCCTCACGGGCTCTTCAGCCCAGGATCACCACAGAGAGCATTAGACATGCTCTGGAAACCCTTTGCCCAGCTGCTCATTAGGACTGCATTAGTCTGTAAACTCGAGCGCAGAACGCCTAGTTCAAGTTGCTCTTTCTTGATGTACTTGAAAGGTCCTGGGAATTTATGGCAGGATAATGCGGAGCACAGCACCTATTTATGAGTTGATCATTTGTACAAAACCCCTCTCAAAGCACCGAAGGTTACCATTCGACCAAGAGCTGCACTTAGCTGCTCAGAGGGCAAGAAAGCCAAGTATATGAAAGTTAAAAGCATTAATAAAAGTGTGACTTATAAATTACTTCATCTTTGTCACCCTTTTTGAAATGG
Organism: Sitta carolinensis; assembly: GCA_032173965.1. Lineage (NCBI taxonomy): Eukaryota > Metazoa > Chordata > Aves > Passeriformes > Sittidae > Sitta > Sitta carolinensis. The sequence continues at coordinate 737,394 of CM063292.1, forward strand.
GGTGAGAGAGGCCAGGGTAAATTTATTTTTTAAGTGCTTTCTGAGACCTGCAAGGGTCAGCCCTGAAATGCTGTACTCTATAAATCATTCCATGTGTATCTGAGAGATGCAAGTGCATCATAACATTAACAAATATTGATTTGTTTATCATTTGCAACTGTTTATCACTAAACAGCTGCCTTTATACTCTTGGTAGGGAGAAGAAACTTTAATATCTGAGAATGCAGAAGAGAAGCTGCCTTGGCTGCAGGAGGAAAGAGCAACCCCCGTTACCCTGTCACACGACTGGCAGCTCAGTGGACGTGTTACTGTCGTATTATGAAACCAGTTATTTCACAAAATGACTAAAATTTCCAAGCGTTCCAGGGAACCGCTCGTGTCGCTGCCGAGAGCCAAGCGAAACCTTGCATTAGGGGCTTGGTTGAGTCACTGCAGAGGGAGGCAGAGCAGAGCCAGGGATGGACAGAGCCAGGGATGGACAGAGCAGGGATGGACAGAGCCAGGGATGGACAGAGCAGGGATGGACAGAGCAGGGATGGACAGAGCCAGGGGTGGACAGAGCCAAGGATGGACAGAGACAAGGATGGACAGAGCCAGGGATGGACAGAGACAAGGATGGACAGAGACAAGGATGGACAGAGACAAGGATGGACAGAGACAAGGATGGACAGAGCCAGGGATGGACAGAGCCAAGGATGGACAGAGCAGGGATGGACAGAGCCAGGGATGGACAGAGCCAGGGATGGACAGAGCAAGGATGGACAGAGCCAGGGATGGACACAGCAGGGATGGACAGAGCCAGGGATGGACAGAGCAGGGGTGGACAGAGCCAGGGATGGACAGAGCCAAGGATGGACAGAGCCAAGGATGGACAGAGCCAGGGATGGACAGAGCAAGGATGGACAGAGCAGGGATGGACAGAGCCAAGGATGGACAGAGCAGGATGGAAAGAGCCAAGGATGGACAGAGCAGGGATGGACAGAGCCAGGGATGGACAGAGACAAGGATGGACAGAGCCAAGGATGGACAGAGCCAGGGTGGACAGAGGCAGGGATGGACAGAGCCAAGGATGTACAGAGCAGGGATGGACAGAGCCAAGGACAGCTGTTACTCCTGCCAGAACAGCCTCTCCTGGCACGGCTCAGCTGGCTGTGCCACCCAAAGCCAGCAGCACCAGGCTTGTGGCTGGAATCAATGGCACAGGAACAAGAATCAGCCCCCGGGCCCTGCAGGCTGCCCAGCAGGCACTGAGCACCAGTACTGCCTCTGGAGCCCAGCACTGCTCTGCAGCAGGAGGCTGGAATTAGATGGTCTGTGAGAGCCCCTCCAACCCAAACCATTCTGTGACTCTATGAACTGGCCTTACATCATCAACCCTGCCTGGCTCTAGACCTGACAAAACAGGGCAGCATCAACTGGTCTGTGATCTCCTTCATTGAATATTATACAATGCTTTTAAATGCAGGGAAGACACCTGGAGCAACAGGAGGAGGTTGAGGAAAATTTCAATAAAAATCTCATCACCCTAATGAGGGAAAAAACCTATCTGGCAAACCTCTTCCCAATGCTTTAAATCATTACACTGTTTTAAGTACAAAGGTACAAACCAAACCCTTTTATTAAGCAGCTACAATAAAAACAGGTTGCTTTCTCTCCCTTCCTTCTCTTTTAAAACCACAGAACTCTCTGCTTTTATTTATTTTTGGAACTAGGCTCGATAACTGATTTCTCTGCAGAGCCACCCACCAACAAACTTTGCTAAGTGGAAAATCAATGCATTAAACGTGTGCACACACCCTCACTCACCAAGGCTTCAGGGAGCTCCAAAGTATTTGGTGATACCCCTGTGAAAGGGTTGTGCTTTATTTGCAGTTCTCCCGATCTGTGACTAAACACTGGTAAATTTGCAAAATCCAGGTGTTTTATAAGTCTGTTCTTTTTCAGGCTTAGTCCCCAAACCATTCTTATAATAAAGAAGCAAAATCCAGTACTTTGGAACACAAATCAAAATCTGGAGGTGCCACCAAGCACAAGTGGCATCAATTCCCCACTGGCTGGTGTCTCCTGAGAGAGCACCCAGGGCCTTCCGAGCAGCAGAACGAAGAGCTGGGTTAAACTGACTAGCAGCGGCAGATCATGTGTTGACGACCTCCTGACGGCCCGTGCGGCTCGTCTGGCAGCCAAGAGCAGCACGAAGCCATGGCTCCGTGTGTGAGCCCCAGCAGAGGCGGGATCCCCCTCTCCCCGGGCCGCAGAGGGATGGATCGCTGCTGGCTCGGCGGGTGCTGGGGGGGAAGGGCCCCGGGGCACTGCGGGGCCGAGCTCCGAGCACCGCCCCGCACCCGAGAGCAAACTCGGCAAGCCCCACTCTTACCAATTACAGGGCGTCAATATTGACTAGCTGAGGGATTTCCATGCTCGGGAAGCAAATTAGAAACTCAATACCTGAACTATTCCTAAATGCAGTTATCAACTTCAGAGTTTTATCTCATAAAACCAATTCAGCTTAGAGTTTAATTCTATTAAATTAGGGCTTAGAAATAAGATTTGCTCGGAGAATGAATGCATCATTAGTTTTAAAATGCAATATAGTGAAACCCAAAATGTGCGGCATTACAGTTTGAAGAATAAATGAGTAGAGATGGCACCCAAATGTACTTCTCCCTAAATATATTTACCAGAAAAAACCCATTGCCTCATTAGGACACTGTTTTGGTGTGGGGATCGTCCACCTTCCTTTGGGAATCATAATCCTCTTGTGTCTCCCCTTGGCACAAGTTTTTTCTTTGTTCTTAAAACCTTCTTATTTCAGCAGCTGACAGAGAAAAAAGAATCAGCATCCTCTTTCTTAACAAAAATGCCACAATGAGACCCTGTCGGGCTTGTGCCAGGCATGTCAAAGGAGCAGGGACTAATACAGGAAACCTCAAGAACTCCCCGTTTTGTGCAAGTTACAGTACAGGGAAGAGTCACGTAGGGCTGGGTTTTAAATCAGGTTTCCAATAGATGAAAAGCACCCTTCCATGGGGTGCATGTAATCTCTGAATAGGGCCCTTAGTTTCCTGTGGTATTGTATTAGAAGGGATGTTTGATGCAATAACGTGGGGATAGAATATGCTCAAAGAGGGGGCGGGGGCCCGGCCCCGCATTCCGAGCCGGCGGCTCTTTGATGGCCGAGCCAGCCCGGCGTACTGCAGCCGGCGCCCGGGCTGGCCCGGGCCACGGGCCGGGCAGGGCTAGGGCTGGGCACGGCAGGGCAGCAGGCTGCAGCAGGCGGGCTAGGCTGGCACGGGCAGGCAGGCCAGGCTGGGCACGGCAGGCAGGGCCAGGCTGGCACGGGGCAGGGCTAGGGCTGGCACGGCAGGCAGGCAGCGTGGGCACGAGGGCAGGGCTAGGGCGGGCACGGGCAGGGCAGGCCAGGCTGGGCACGGGCAGGGCAGGGCAGGCGCTGGGCACGGGCAGCAGGGCAGGCTGGCACGCAGGCAGGCTAGGGCTGGACGGGCAGGGCAGGGCCAGCGCTGGGCACGGGCAGGGCAGGGCAGGGCTGGGCACGGGCAGGCAGGGCCAGGACTGGCACGGGCAGGGCAGGCCAGGACTGGGCAGGGCCAGCACTGACCACCAGCTGGCCCTGGCCACCAGCCAGCGCTGACCACCAGCCAGCACTGACCACCAGCCGGCCCTGACCACCAGCCAGCGCTGACCACCAGCCAGCGCTGACCACCAGCCAGCACTGACCACCAGCCAGCGCTGACCACCAGCCGGCCCTGACCACCAGCCAGGGCTGACCACCAGCCAGCGCTGACCACCAGCCGGCCCTGACCACCAGCCGGCCCTGACCACCAGCCAGCGCTGACCACCAGCCAGCGCTGACCACCAGCCAGGGCTGACCACCAGCCAGCGCTGACCACCAGCCAGCCCCTCGGAGAGCCGCAGCCGCCGCCGCCGCCGCTCCCGAGGGGCCGAATCTGACGGTCCGAGAACAGCGGGGGCTGTTCAGGGCCGGCCACACACTCGGCGTTTTCAAAAGCTCCTCTTTCAAAAGCAAGGCTGTCCCCAAACAGGATTGCGGAGACAGCCCCAAACCGCACGGGGCTGCCACAGCATCACACGGTAATTGGCAGCCCATGGTCTCTCACACTGATGGGATGGGTTAAAGCTTTGAAGATGTATTTTAATATGTGTTAATTTCCTACTTTCACTTAAGTAGACTGTAAGAGTTTTGTTCTTATTAGAAGTAAATAAAATTAAAACCAACCGAAATGATCTCATTATATTTTTTGGTAGCATATGGAACAACCCAATTGACTCTGTGGAGCCTAAAATACTCCCCAGTATGCGTTTTAATGTACGATTCCCTTGAAAATGCACGCAGAGCTGTGGGAGAGAAAAGGCCGAAGTGATAAATGTGAGATATGTCTCTGTCATTGTTGTGCAGCAGCTCTGGGGGTGCTGCTCACACATCACCCTGTCTTCAGTCAGGGCCTGATTTTACAATCATTGAATTCTCATATTCCAAAAGAAGCCAGAGCAGCACAACGTGGTCAGATGTTTGTGGTTTGCCATATGATCTTCCTCTTCTTTAATTTTTTATTCTATTTAGGTCAAAACAGTTCTTGTATTTTTCATGAATGCAAGCCTCAAACTTTCCCTTCTCTATTCCACCCTCAAAAGCAGAGAGGCCACTGCTCTGTGTGCCAGGCCACAACTACAAAATGTTGTCGTTTTGCTACAATTCATGTTTGCTTTTGGTTTTCATTGCGTAGAATGACTATATCTGTTTGAAACAGTAAAGCAGAGCAGATCAGCCAAGATGCTACAGGGCTGCTGACATTTGGCATGCTATTTTCAGTCCTATTTTACATATGCTTTCAAAATGTATACTATGAAAAATAAAAGTCAGATACAAAGGGGCTGATTGGTGTCTCTGGCAAAGCATTTGACCTACTTCAGCCATTAAGGTGAGGAAAATCCATGGATACTGGCAATGAAGGGAAGGGAAGGGAGGGGTTAAAACCCATGCAAATGTCCAGGGAAGGAAAATCCAGCCTGGAATAGGGCCCTGGAGGGGGAGGTGGTGCCAGCGTGGGCCATGGACACTGCGGGCACAGCAAACTCCCTTTTTCCTGATCCTTGTACCAGGCAAAAAGCAGCTGGGAAACAAAATGGTCTGGTAAGTGTAACCCTGGAGGAAACATTACCTTGCACACCTTTTAATGGTGAGCTTCCCAAAAATCCAGTGTGTTGCCCCAGAATGGGGAAGAGAACCTCAACATTCTTCAAAAAAGGGAGCAGATTTTTTTGTAAAGAGAAACAGAATAAATCAAGGCACCACCTGAGAAAACAGATTAAAGAGGAAAATAAAATAAAAAGCTGTTAAAGTTATTAAAAATGCCTCTATTTGAGGCCAAAGCAGCACCTCTCAACTCCTCCCTGATAGTTCCCATTCCATGTGGCTCTTTCTGCCTATAAACAAATTGTAAAAGATGGCAACAGCTAATTTAAAAAATAAAATGCGAAGTGTTGCGGCCGAGTCTAAATTGAGTCTGACAACCAAGGTCACATAACTTTTCACTTTTATTTAAAGGCATTGCCTTGATTACTGAAAAATATTGCAAGATATATAAACACAAATCTGGGGGCAGGCCAGCCAGCCTCCAAGGACTCCAGCCATGGTTCCTTGTTCTTTGCTTTAAAAGGAACAACAGGAATAATTTTTAAAATTGCCAAATGTTGTGTAATTATTAAATTGTAGAAAATTGTCAAAAATCATTGATATAATTTTTGGAATTATGTTTTCAGTGTAAGCATTACGTCCTAACCTGTCCTGTTATACCCGAATAAATTTCAGTTATTTCAGGACATTTAAGAAATGTTTGCTGCTTTAATTCCTGTGAACGCAAAAGCTTTCACGATCCCTTGGATTTCTTCTAATTGCGTTGGTAGTGTTGCAGGCCTCTTCCTGGAAGCCCTGAGAAGGATGTGCACCCGTTTGTGCAAGCGCCAGCAGGAGCCCGGGGCTGCAGCACACGGGGCTGGCCGAGGGCTCCCAGCCCGGCCCGAGGGCTCCAGCCGGCCCCGAGGGCTTCCAGCCCCGAGGGCTCCCAGCCCGCCCCGAGGGCTCCCAGCCCGGCCCCGAGGGCTCCCAGCCCGGCCCCGAGGGCTCCCAGCCCGGCCCCGAGGGCTCCCAGCCGGCCCCGAGGGCTCCAGCCCGAGGGCTCCCAGCCCGGCCCCGAGGGCTCCCAGCCCAGCCGAGGGCTCCCAGCCGGCCCCGAGGGCTCCCAGCCAGCCCCGAGGGCTCCAGCCGGCCCCGAGGGCTCCCAGCCCGGCCCGAGGGCTCCCAGCCCGGCCCTGAGGGCTCCCAGCCCAGCCCCCGAGGGCTCCCAGCCCGGCCCCGAGGGCTCCCAGCCCGGCCCCGAGGGCTCCCAGCCCCGAGGGCTCCCAGCCGCCCCGAGGGCTCCCAGCCCGAGGGCTCCCAGCCCGGCCCCGAGGGCTCCCAGCCCAGCCCCGAGGGCTCCCAGCCCGGCCCCGAGGGCTCCCAGCCCAGCCCCGAGGGCTCCCAGCCCGGCCCCGAGGGCTCCCAGCCCGGCCCCGAGGGCTCCCAGCCCGGCCCTGAGGGCTCCCAGCCAGCCCCGAGGGCTCCCAGCCCGGCCCCGAGGGCTCCCAGCCCGGCCCCGAGGGCTCCCAGCCCCGAGGGCTCCCAGCCCAGCCCCGAGGGCTCCCAGCCCGGCCCCCAAGGGCTCCCAGCCCGGCCCCAAGGGCTCCCAGCCTGGCCCCGAGGGCTCCCAGCCCGGCCCGGGCTGCCGCGGGCCCAGCAGAGCCTTCCCAGGTGCACCTCACCTACAGCTCTGTTTAAAGGAAAATCCACGGATTCAGAGGAGAACCAGAGCCTGTCTGATGTTCTGCCTCTGTTGTCTCCAGGCAGATCTGAATGAAAGGTTGGAATTAAACTGTCTTTGAATATAGTTTTCATTGTAAGTGATCTAAAATAAAACAACCTGCTTTCCACATCCAGGTTTACAGAGTCAGCTGCCACATTCCCCTTCATTCATACACTTCCAAAGTTATATTATTGTAAAATTAGGATATAATTTTGTCATGGACTTTTTATGAATTAAAGGCAATAATCAGCCATTTTCTTTTCCTTTATAAAAATTCCTTTCCAGGAGCTGGAGCATTCCCTGCCACTCCCCCACTGCAGTGCCCAAGCACCCTGAAATGTTCACACCTGCCCTGGACTGTGAGAAATTCCTGTTGAAGTCATTAATATAGCCTTTAATTAGGAGACAAATATAAGGTCACTGATATCAAGTGATTTGAAGCACAGAGGTGGACTTAGACCAGTTCCTCTCTGGAGTGACAAAAATAAGGACCTGGACATCTTGGAGTGAGTTCAGAGGAGACCCAGAGCTGCTCCAGGGCTGGCGCCCCTCTGCTCTGGAACCAGGCTGGGAGAGCTGGGAGTGCTCACCTGGAGAGGAGAAGCTCCAGGGAGAGCTCAGAGACCCTGGCAGAGCCTGAAGGGACTCCAGGAGAGCTGGAGAGGGACTGGGGACAAGGGATGGAAGAACAGGACCCAGGGAACGGATTCCACTGCCTGGGCAGGGATTGGTGGGATACTGGGAAGGAATTCCTGGCTGTGAGGGCAGACAGGCCCTGGCACAGGGTGCCCAGAGCAGCTGTGGCTGCCCCTGCATCCCTGGCAGTGCCCAAGGCCAGGTTGGGCACTGGGGCTGGGAGCAGCCTGGGACATTGGAAGGTGTCCCTGCCATGGCAGGAGGTGGAATGAGATGGGCTGTGAGGTCCCTTCCCACCCAAACCATTCTGGGATTCTATGAATTACCATTTTTGTAACTGTATTTGGGTAGTGCTTTTGGCATCTGAAAAGCCTCTTTAAAAATGTGATCAGGAAAAACACAGCCAGGTAAAGTCACCTCCCAGCCAGGCTTGTTACACTAAAACCCTGCCCAGCCAGTTGTGTACCAGGGTGCACCTGCTCCTCCTCACCTGGCAGCATTTCCAGCTCAGCTCAGATGAACCCCAGTGAGTTTCAGAGCACAAATCCATGTTCTGCGGGGCTGTGCCTTCGGAGCAGCCCTGGGCACAAGGAGGTCATTGGCACTCCCTGCCCCAGCTGCCCTCGGGACAGCACTGAAGGCACCACTTACCCTGGCGCTGCCAAACCCCCAGCCAGGCCCTTGTTTCCTGGGTTTTTGGGCAGGGTGTGCTCCCTGTAGCCACAGGAGCCATGTCCAGACCCCCCTGGGCAGTGCCCTCTCACCATCGGCAGCTCTGCACTGGCCACACACCATTACCCTGCACACTCACCTGCCCAGCCTCAGAGGGAATGCAACAGTTTGCCCTGTTGCTGCAGTCTCCCATTATGCCCTGTTACATTAGGGAGTGCCTAAAACCCCGCAGAAATATTGCAGAAAGGGAGGTGAAGCCACTTCCCCTGCTCCAGCGAGCAATCTGTCCTCATGGGCACCTGAGCCAGAAGCCTGTGCATTAGGGGTGAAAGGCAGAGGTGCCATGCCCAGGGAGCCGTGCCCCGGAGGAGACAGCAGCCTGCAGCCAGCCCTGTGCATTAGGGGTGAAAGGCAGAGGTGCCATGCCCAGGGAGCCGTGCCCCGGAGGAGACAGCAGCCTGCAGCCAGCCCTGTGCATTAGGGGTGAAAGGCAGAGGTGCCATGCCCAGGGAGCCGTGCCCCGGAGGAGACAGCAGCCTGCAGCCAGCCCTGTGCATTAGGGGTGAAAGGCAGAGGTGCCATGCCCAGGGAGCCGTGCCCGGAGGAGACAGCAGCCTGCAGCCAGCCCTGTGCATTAGGGGTGAAAGGCAGAGGTGCCATGCCCAGGGAGCCGTGCCCCGGAGGAGACAGCAGCCTGCAGCCAGCCCTGTGCATTAGGGGTGAAAGGCAGAGGTGCCATGCCCAGGGAGCCGTGCCCCGGAGGAGACAGCAGCCTGCAGCCAGCCCTGTGCATTAGGGGTGAAAGGCAGAGGTGCCATGCCCAGGGAGCCGTGCCCCGGAGGAGACAGCAGCCTGCAGCCAGCCCTGTGCATTAGGGGTGAAAGGCAGAGGTGCCATGCCCAGGGAGCCGTGCCCCGGAGGAGACAGCAGCCTGCAGCCAGCCCTGTGCATTAGGGGTGAAAGGCAGAGGTGCCATGCCCAGGGAGCCGTGCCCCGGAGGAGACAGCAGCCTGCAGCCAGCCCTGTGCATTAGGGGTGAAAGGCAGAGGTGCCATGCCCAGGGAGCCGTGCCCTGGAGGGGGCAGCCAGCCCGGATCACCGGGGCCAGGAGCTGCCCTGCTGGACCCTTCGAAAGGAATGAACCAGCAAAGAGTCCAGTTATAAAAAGAAAAGGAGAAATCATAAATTAAAACAGAAATTAAAAGCTCTGACGAACATTTTTTTTCCTGGGACAAGTAAAAGCAGGGAAAGCATTAAAGCTGTGCCTTTTCTTCACCTAATGACAAAGGAAAAAAGTCTTTTCTGCAAATAATTCAAGTAAACAATCTCCAGAAAGCATGAACAACAAGACCAAATTTCTTGAAATTAGCCAAGCTCCCAGAACATGGTGGCTGTTCGTGCTGCAGGAGGCTGTGGCTCCAAAACAGGGGGGACTGGGAGTATAGGGGGAAAGGGCTGAAAAACCAGCCCCTTCTTCATCCTTTATTGCTCACCTGGAATTTAGTTCACTGTAAATTTTATTTCAAACACAAAAAACCTTATGCCAAACTCACCTTGGCTAAATATCATTGACTGATTTCTAACAAAGATCTGATCCACTTTTACTTGCAAAACACTTTGTCACTGGTTTATATGCACCACTTCCAAAGAAAGGAGAGAGAAAGGAGAGATTTTTAGGTCAAATGATTAAGGAGAAAAGGGATTTAAACCAACAATTTTTTTTAAAGTTCTAATTGTTTGCTTATTGACACCAATTTACATGGAGCCACTTAGTGAATAAAGGTTTTCACAGTACATGGCACTTCTTTATGTCAGTTTTTAGCCATCATGTCACAGCCTGGCTTGAAAAGAAGAAATGCTGAAAACTCGTAGGCCAGAAATGAACAGCCTATTAAGATCTGAAAAGCTGTCATCCCCGCTGAAAAGACTTGCGTCAGCCACTGAGGATATATTTTAAACCGCCTGTCCGCAAGAAAACTTTAATAATGCAGCCTTGCTCTAATGTCTTGTGAGAGGAGAGGCAATTTTACTTCTTCTATTAACCCAACGTGATTACAATGGCTTATTTCATGGAATATTAAGTTCAAATTCTGCTCCCTAGGAGGACAATAAAAAAAAAGAGTGTGCTTATGACATTGCCCGAAATAGCCACAAGGACCGCAACTCCTTGGTGCTTTTAATGCATCCAAGCCATAATCCACCTTAATTTGCTAATGGTTAAGTAAATTAGCAACAAAATAATAAACCACAAAAAGGTATCGACACAGGAGCAAAATGCTTTCCTCTCAAAAATATTAAAATAACAAACTAATGTTTTCCTAAGGATTGCCATGGCCTTTGAGCCCTCTCCCTCCCCTCCAGCCAGTTCCAGAGAAAACCAGACTCTTGCGTCGCATGGGCTTTGGCCATGAGGTGATGGGCAGGGCAGGGTTTGTGCCCACACCACGGCTGGGATGGCTTTGTGCAAACGGAGCCATTAACACCGGCCTGGGAGCAGCCACTTCCCAAAGTGCCTGAAGAGCCCTGCCCACCCCCGGAGATGGGGGCCCCGAGAGCTGGGGCACGATGCTGCTGGCATGTGCTGCCTCCAGCTGGCCAGAGCATGGGCACCCCTGTGCCATGGGGCACCCCTGTGCCATGGGACACCCCTGTGCCATGCAGCACCCCTGTGCCACGGGGCACCCCTTGTGCCACACGGGGCACCCCTGTGCCATGCAGCACCCCTGTGCCATGCAGCACCCCTGTGCCACGGGGCACTCCTGTGCCATGCAGCACCCCTGTGCCACGGGGCACCCCTGTGCCATGCAGCACCCCTGTGCCACGGGGCACTCCTGTGCCATGCAGCACCCCTGTTGCCACGGGGCACTCCTGTGCCATGCAGCACCCCTGTGCCACGGGGCACCCCTGTGCCACGGGCACTCCTGTGCCATGCAGCACCCCTGTGCCATGCAGCACCCCTGTGCCATGCAGCACCCCTGCCCCCCAGGCCTGCAGATGTCAGAGCATCGTGCTGGAGGAGCCAGTGCCCCTCATCACCTCCAGTGGAGGCTGTTCTGGAAGTGTTGGGTTTAAGCACCATTTGCAAGCTGCCCCCTTCCTGAACACTTGTCTAGGCCTGATCCTGACCACCAAAACCAGCATTAAAACCATGAAGTAGAGATGCAAATGGCATTGCCACTGTGGGTAACGCCAGTCTGGGGGTGCAGCCCCAGCCCTGGCAGAGACTCGCTGTCCCATAGCTCAGGAACTCTGTGCTTGGCACAGGAGGTTGTTCCATGGGAGAAGGGGAGAAACACGCCAAAACCCCAGCAGGAGAAACCTCAAATACCACATTTTGGTTTCAAACTGATGTTGGATGCAGAGAAGGCCCCATCCCTTCCCCACTCCCCCTTTCTGACATGGCCTTCCTACAACTTCTTTCCTTTTTTATTTTTCCAGTGTGGAAAAAAAAGGAAATAAATTTTTCATTCAAAAAATTAATGTTTGCAAATATCCAGTGAAATTATAAATAGTCACCATTAATTTCTTTTCCCTAGTTCCACAATTCCAAAGCAAAAAGGCAAAAACTTAAATAAATACATTTAAATCTCCTGCTGTGTAATAGTAAAGAGACTCCATAAAACCAGAACAATATTTATTTTTCCTTTTCGGAGCAGCTCCCTGGTTTATTAGGCCCATGCTCCCAGAGATCTGATAAGCAGGAGCGAGGCTAAATGGCAAATGGCAAACATCCCAAATCCCAACCTGATGTATTTCCACAGCCCTGACCTTCAGATAAAAATCGCAGAGAAATCTGCAAACCCACCAAATATGCAGCACCACACGCTTGTGTTCAGACACAACAGTCGGGTGAAAAAAAGAACGGAGAGAAGGGCGTTACTATTTCCAGCCCTGAGCCTTCCCCTCCCTTCCAATTTCATGATCCTGCTCGGATCCGGGAGTTCGAGGGGACGTGGACACACCCTGCCAAACCCAAGGGCTCGGAACTGCCTGACTGTGACCACCAGGGAAACACCAGAGAGAACGAATAATCCCACTCCCACGGTCTGGGCGTATTTAGAAAAATACTTCAAACAGAAAAAAAAATTTTTTTTGCAGTGTGAAATTAGCTACAATTATGACAACTGCAAGGAAAAAATTATACGGGCAAAATTTGGGGCTGCTGGAAGAATTCTTTGATGTCTGGATTCCAATTTAACCCCGACTGAGTTCTGAGAATCAAATGAACAAAGTCTATCACACACCCCAAGTCTGCTTGTCGGTGCAAGGCATCATTCCCGTTCCATTCTTCCCAGGCACACGTATTCCCGAGCCCCTTGCCGACATCTCCTCCCTCCGCGCTGCAGACGGCCACTTGCCTGACACATTTGAGCCACAGCCCAACTGTGGATTTCTTTATTCATTAAAACACAGGCATTAGTATCGATAAATATGTATAACAATATTTCCTCCTCGTCGCTGCACAGGCCGGGGCTCGGGTTGGGGCTGTGTGGGAACACACAGAAATAGATCGTATTTCATGTAAATATTTTTAGGCAAAAGACTGTCACAAACACTGTCCCTGTGCCTTTACATTGTGGCTGGGGAGAGCAGGAGTTTATTAAATAAGACTATAGGTGAATAATAAGGCGCTGATAAATGCCCATGAATATTTGGCGTAGCAGAGCAGGGAGGTGCTGCTGTCGCCGGCTCTGGGAACGTCACCTCTATTTTATACCGGGGCGTCAGCGCGGAGCCTCCGCGAGCCACACGGATCCCAGGCTGAATAAATAACATAATCCCCACCATCGGGGTGCTTTGCATATAAAAATCACTTTTTCTTCAGGTACTGAACCACTGTATCCTCTAAACCTGAACCGAGCTGCCGGATTTTTGAAGCAGTTGTAAAACATTAATAATATATCTGGGTTGTTTAAAGAGTATTTCCAAATAACATGAAATATTTAGTCCGTTCTCCCCCCTCACCCCACCCTCAGTGCTACCACCACTGTAAAAAGATAAGATTTATCATGAAATGTTTGAGGGGTAATCAGCCATTTTTGGCCAATATATTTTAATATTTATATACCTGACATAGCTGAATATAAATGATACATCATGATTTTCCATAGTGCATGGAATTTATACAATTAACGGAGGGATCCAATGGCTTTAGGGCACACAAGGTGCAAACAGTGTTACAGTCGGTTGCTGATTATTGTTATAAATCTCACAAACCATAAAGACATTAAGGTGCATTTTGTTTACCCCATTAGTTTTCAAATATTATATACAACAATATTATTTATCATTAAAAGAGTTACACTTTCCCAGTGCATTTATTTCAGGAGGTACATTTATAGAACTATTTAAAAAATACAGCTGGCAAAACGCATGGCTGAAACAGGCAGGAAAATGGGATAATTTTCAATTTTTTTCCCAAAGATGATGGGTTTTCATTCTAAAATCGAGAAGACATTTAAGCACTACCTATATCTGAAATGTCTAATTGAAAAGACGCTCGGAGGCAGAGATGTGCGCGGTTTGGGCGGACCCTCCCGCCCAGCCGGGCGCTCCCGCAGCTCCGTCCGTGCCGGAGCCGCCGCCGCTCCCCGCGGACCGGCGGGGCCAGCGCCTCGCAGCCCGGGCTGCACCGAGCCACGGGGCTGGGACGGCTCAGCCACGGCTCCCCGCAGGAAAACACTGACAAACACGCAGCCCTGCATTCTCCGTGGGCAGTCAGTACTTTTCCTGGGAAGAGCTACCTCCCTGCTCCGTGTAGATGCAGCAGAACTGAGCGAATATACTCACAAATACAAATTCCCTCAAATGTTCCCAAGTGGGTATAATGTCCCGGGATTGTTTCAATTATTCCCCTTTGGGCTCGCCGGGTTTGAAGCGCCGGAGCCCCCGACTGTGAAACGTGAGCCGGGCGCGGGGCTGAGCCCCGGCAGCGCCGGGGTGTCCCCGGCAGCGCAGGGACCCGGGCGCTGCAGCTGCTCATCAAATCAGGTTTATGTTCCTGAAATGAGTTCCTGCTGCTGAGCCTGAATTCACAGACAGTCGGGGGAAAAAAGAGATGCATACAGCCCCAAACAACCCCCCTGGAAGCACGTCCAGGGGCCGGCTCTTTGTGCCCCTATGGAAGCAGCTGGGGGGATTTGTTTTATACCTACGGAAACAAGACGTGCCGGTTCCATGTGTGTGTCTTGTGTACAAAACCCCCCAAAAATACATGTTACAGAGGCTTTGCTGGCGTTTGATTTGCTTTGCCAGAGGTAAATGAGTCCTTTCCCTTTCTCCTGCCCTCCTGCAGCACTGGCGAGGAGGTTTCTCACAGATATTTGGCCATCCAGGAGGTGCAGCATCATTTTCTGAACACGAACCCATTTTTCCTTAAATTTGTATTATTTCAGCTAAACCAACTGAACAAATAAAAAATGCCAAATTTTACCATTTGCTGCCCTTTTCCAGTACAAACAAAACCCCAGGCCAGGGAGTTGCGCAGAATCTGCCTTTCTCTTTCGGCCTGCTCAAAGGTTGCTTCCTAATGCACATAAAATACAGAAATAGGGACGGAAATGTGGGAATGCACCGAACTGGCTGTTGACTTCAGGCACGGGAAGTGTTTTGTTGAGAATTCACAGGTGCTAAAACCTCATCAATGAGTGGGAAATGGTGCTAAATACGAGCTCTGCGAACTTTATTTTTAATGATGACTTTAAAACCCGGGGATCAGCGAGGTGAATGTAAAAACTGTTAATCTTAAATTTCTACAAACCCGAGTGTCAGGGCAAGCATGTCTGGTGCATCAAGCATAACAAGATGAAAACGAGGAGGTGTGGGTGAGGAGGGGGTCCGAGACACTTGCTTTTCTTGAATCCCTCTGAATACATTTCACAATTCATCAGTTTTTGTCTTCCCTGCCACGAGTGAGGACAATCAGACCAGACACCCATTAGATTTTTCATGCAATTTTTTTTTTTCTTGTTCATGACATGTTGGCAGGGAGGATGGCAATTCTGAAATCTTACCAAATGAGAAAAATGTCAGAAACTGAACTGACAGCTGGTGGTTACTATGGTGATAGGTGATATTGAAAAAAAAAAATAAAATAAGACTCAGTTAATTCAAAAGGAATCAAGTTCAGTATTTTTAAGCCAGTTGATAGAGATGAAAACTTAATCCCGATACTGGGGTGTTTTCCTGTTTTAGCTAAGAGCCAAAAAAACCATTTGCTTGATTAGATAATTAACTAGATACAGCTAAATGTCCAATGAAAATTATAGTGAAACCAAAAATAATAATAAAAAATAATAACATGCTTTTTAAAAAGGAAACAGACATATTAGGGAAAAAAAATAAGCAGACTGGGGGAAATCTTCTGTCTGTGTGAGCAATCCAGAACTGTCCTCTCCATAATCACAATTACCGACACGGGTCTGGTTTTCTGCCATCGGTTTGAGGGAGAAAGAGTAGTTTTGCTCAGTGACAAAGACAAATCAGCTGGAAGGGAGGGAAAGCTGCTGACTGATGGCTTCAATCGAGGGAAGGCTGCGCAGGCAACTTCGGCAGGAACCTGGATATCTCCATATTTGTGTTTATGTATTTTATGGGCTTTTTAAAAATTCCCAAGGGAGCTATTTCTGGGGCCCAAATACCGCGAGATCTGGTGTTCTCCTGGCATTTCCATCAAGGAAGTGAAATACTAAAATACTATGAGAACATCAGATCTCCTGTTATTTCGGCTGCATTAATGGTTCCCTCAGGTATTAACAAAGCCCCTGAAAAACAAACACAAATATTTGAGGCAGAAACAGAAGTGCTGGAATATCCACCACCACCACCCCCAGCAACCCAAGGCACCCACACAAAAACCACCTCGTTTTTGTGATCTCACACTTTGAGGAACAAATTGTACAACCATACAAATATAAAATTAATATCATATGGAAATTATTTGGTCACCACCTCTGTCTTTGTGGCAGGCATTGAGTTTATTCCTCAACAGCCCAGAGGAGGACAATCTCCATATAAATGCAGGTGGGGTTTAGGGATATTGTTATAGAAAACAACATTTGAATGCAAAAGTCTCCAAACAATTTGAGTTGTGCCTGTGTTCCCTGGGTGGGGATGGCAGAGATGAAGTGGGATGTGGATGAGGATGAGGATGGGGATGGGGATGGGGATGGGGATGGGATGGGATGGGATGGGATGGGATGGGATGGGATGGGATGGGTGCAGTGGGGGCCCAGGGCGGCCCCGCTGTGCCGGTCGGACCCTCGGGAAGGCTCCGGGCGCTCCCGCCCCGCGCGGCCCCGGCGGGAGCGGCGGGGGGGCCGAGGCGGCGGCGCGGGCGGCACCGCCCCCTGCCGGGCACGGGGGGAATGGCGGGGAATGCCCGCCAGCGCCGGGGATCGCCGGGCCCTGGCACCGGCACACGGCACCGGGATCGCCTGGCACCGGCACACGGCACCGGGGATCGCCGGGCCCTGGCACCGGCACACGGCACCGGGATCGCCTGGCACCGGCGCACGGCACCGGGGATCGCCTGGCACCGGCACACGGCACCGGGATCGCCGGGCCCTGGCACCGGCGCACGGCACCGGGATCGCCTGGCACCGGCGCACGGCACCGGGGATCGCCGGGCCCTGGCACCGGCACACGGCACCGGGATCGCCGGGCCCTGGCACCGGCACACGGCACCGGAATCGCCTGGCACCGGCACACGGCACCGGGATCGCCTGGCACCGGCACACGGCACCGGGGATCGCCGGGCCCTGGCACCGGCACACGGCAACGGAATCGCCTGGCACCGGCACACGGCACCGGGGATCGCCGGGCCCTGGCACCGGCACACGGCACCGGAATCGCCTGGCACCGGCACACGGCACCGGGGATCGCCCGGCCCTGGCATGTGCTCCATGCCCTCGAGGGCTTTTCCAGCTGAAACAACCTCAGTTCTGGTAACAATGTGGGAAAACCGTCCATTATTTGAAAGATGGTATGCAGCTTCTCCCAGCTCCCGGGCCCACCGGGCAGGGCCCGTCCCTGCTCTGTCCAGCCAGGAGGCTGCAAGGACATGGAAAAGGAGCCAAGAGTCACTCAGGACCAGGGACACCACTGCCACCACCCATGGCCTTGGCCACAGCACCTTCCACAGCTTGCCCAGCTCCCGCGGGAGCTCATCCCTGAGGCCAGGGCAGGAGAGCAGGAGGCAGGTCAGGCAGGAGAGGACACAGGGGGAGCTGCACAGGGGGCTCATGGTGCTGGAGGTGGGCTGGGCTGGGACGGGACGGGACGGGGTGGGGTGGGGTGGGATGGGACGGGGTGGAGTGGGGTGGGGATGGGATGGGATGGGGTGGGGTGAGATGGGATGGGATGGGATGGGATGGGATGGGATGGGATGGGATGGGATGGGATGGGATGGGATGGGATGGGATGGGATGGGATGGGATGGGATGGGATGGGATGGGGTGGGGTGGGGTGGGATGGGATGGGATGGGATGGGATGGGATGGGGTGGGGTGGGGTGGGGTGGGGTGGGGTGGGGTGGGATGGGATGGGATGGGATGGGATGGGATGGGATGGGATGGGATGGGATGGGATGGGATGGGATGGGATGGGATGGGATGGGGTGGGGTGGGGTGGGGTGGGATGGGATGGGGTGGGGTGGGGTGGGGTGGGACGGGGTGGGGTGGGATGGGATGGAGCTGGGCTCTCTGTGCTGCCCCATCCCTGGGCAGTGCTGAGGGGGCCTTGCTCGTGGCAGGCAGACACTGCTCACGCAGCCGCGGGAGGCTCTGCGGGCAGGGGAGGTGATGAGCAAGGCCAAGATGAACAGAACGGGCTCTGCTGCCCTAATCCCACACGGTTCCGTGCATTATCCTGGAGTGAGAACGTGGCCCCCGTGTGCTCAGCGCAGCCCGCACTCAGTGATATGTCTCTAGCGCAGCAAACCTGCTTTCTGCTCAAAAACACAGGAAAATGTCCAGAAAAAGAGTGGCCTATAAACAGAAATTGCTTCAGGAACAGTTTAAGCCCAGATCCATGACACCATATTTCGCTGCTCCTTACAGGAACACAGACAGTGCCTGCCTGTCTGAATCCCAAGCACGGGAAGAGACAATTGGGGAATCTTCCCCGTTTGACTGCACGTATTGCTGCACTGAACTGCTCCAGGGAGAGCAGCAAAACAAGTTCCGTAATATTCACAAGAAAAAAACCCTCTTGTCTAAATAACACAATTATATTAGAAGTTAAAAAATATAATTTTAAATAAACGTAATTGCAAAAAAGGCTCTGGGTGATAAGGGAATGATGAGGTAAATAAAGCAAAACCAAAAGATACAGCAAACCTCATTTCAAGATAAAAACTAGTATAAATAACTGACTTGGACTGTTTAAAATATTGTTGTAAATTATATCTTCATTATATATGAAAAGTAGACACTGTTGAAAATCAAAGCCTATAGAAAAAGTGTAAAGCTGCTTCAAAATATATATTATGTATAACTTAGTTTATGTTAAATTCAGTGAAATGTTGCAGGGTTTAAAAGCGGTTTGTCTTCCAGCCACCACACCAGGCGATCTGTAAAACGACCATATGTAAATTCAGATCCTGAATCTATTTTTATATGTATTTCTACAAAAATCAAGTGCCTTTTTTTTAAAATGTGGTTTATAGTGTCCTTTGTACTGGGCACGGAGGTGGGGATCAGCAGACAGCTGATGTTAACTAATAACACAGACAACTAAGAATAACACTTCATTCTTGACCCCTTTTGCCTTTTAAAAATGTTGATAGAGAATTAAATTGTGATAAAATTTCCACTGGTTTATGGGATAATTGTTTCTCCCTGAAATATTTTCAGTCAGAAGCCACACTGCTTTTTGCCGCAGCAGCGAACACAATTGGGATTGTGGCGAACGCGGAGCGGGCGCGATCTGTGATCTGGCGTGTCCATGTGACGTGCCCGGGATGTCCCCAAGCCCCTGTATCTCCCCTCACACCCCCCTTAGGGCACCTTTGGGTCTCAGCCCAGTCACAGCACACAGAGCCCCTCACTGCCAGCGGCCCTGCCCGGCGGTCTGCGGGTCCCTCCAACAAACAAGGACTGCACATCTCAGCCCTGCGATGGCCGAGCTGCGGAGCAGGGAATGCATGCTGCGGAGCAGGGAATGCATGCTGCGGAGCAGGGAATGCATGCTGCGGAGCAGGGAATGCTCCGAGAACGGCTCAGTTTGCCACACGGACATGGAAATTCTCCGCAACTTCCAGCCTTTGCAGACTGAGCCGCTCTGCCAGGCTACTTGTGCACACCCGGAACTGCAGGGCTTTTCCATCTTTCATTTTTCTGGGGAGCAGCAGCTGTTAGTACTCGCCAGCGCTGGGCCCGGCGGGCTCTGCCGGGGCTGCCCGTTGCTGGCCCAGGGCTGAGCCGCCCTGCAGCAGCGGCTGACACACGGCCCGGAGCCAACCCCGCTCCCAGCCCGGCCCGGGGCTCGCCGAGCGGCACTCCTGCCCCGGGCTGCTGCCCCGGGCTGCTGCACAGGGCTGCTGCACAGGGCTGCTGCACCGGGCTGCTGCCCCGGGCTGCTGCACCGGGCTGCTGCACAGGGCTGCTGCCCCGGGCTGCTGCACAGGGCTGCTGCACAGGGCTGCTGCACAGGGCTGCTGCCCCGGGCGGCTGCACCGGGCCCCCGATGCCCCCTGTGTCCCGGCGCCCCCGATGTCCCCGATGCCCCCGATGCCCCCTGTGTCCCGGTGTCCCGGTGCCCCCGATGCCCCCTGTGTCCCGGTGTCCCCGATGTCCCCTGTGTCCCGGTGCCCCCGATGTCCCCGGTGTCCCGGTGCCCCGGTGTCCCGGTGCCCCCGATGCCCCCTGTGTCCCGGTGCCCCGGTGTCCCCGATGCCCCCTGTGTCCCGGTGTCCCGGTGCCCCCGATGCCCCCTGTGTCCCGATGTCCCCGGTGTCCCGGTGTCCCGGTGCCCCCGATGCCCCCTGTGTCCCGGTGCCCCCGATGTCCCCGGTGTCCCGGTGCTCCCGATGTCCCCGGTGTCCCGGTGCCCCCGATGTCCCCGGTATCCCGGTGCCCCGGCTCCCCCGGCCCTGGGCGCCACGGGCGGGGCCCGCAGGCAAACCCGAACCCACTGCCGGAGTCACCGGCCCAGGGCAGGGGGCTTCAAACAAAACCCAGTGCAACACCCCGCTGGAAAAGTTCTACAGAAACACGAGCGCTGGACTTTACATTTAGGAAGAATTAAGCTTTTAAAGAATTTTTTCCACTGAAAAAACGCTTTTAATGGGAGTTATCCAGGTGGCCCCTGGATTTATTGTAGGATTTCTCTTTGACTGCTCTGGGGTTCCCAAGGGGACTATTACGTCAACAATTTCTAAGGCAACATTTTATTCCAGGTAACTGAAATTCCTTAGAAGATGAGAGCTTTGGCTTGGAGATTCTGGGATCCCATTTGAAATCACTCACGCCGACTACAGAAGAATTTTTAAAATAAATTACTGCATTGCCTCCTGCTTTCAGCTATACCTATCATCTATCTATATATATTTATAAACATTCTTTATAGAACAATTTCAAACTTAATTCTCCTGAAGCTATTAAAACTCCCTATTTAATTGCATTCATAAAAAGTTGTCTGGAATGCAGTCAAAACCAGCCACTTAATTCAAGGTGTATTCTATATTAACACACTTTCCCATTCTGAAAAATTAGTGCTAGGGGCTGTTCCGTGCATGGAACTTCCATCAGAGTCAGTCAAGAGCCTCTATTTATAAAGTCAGGGGGCTTCTGAAGTCTTTAATGACTATTTTTGGTCAAACTTGAAAGAAAGAGACAAGACACGAAGATCTCCCAGTTTCCAGTGTACAAAGAATCTGTGACCAGTAGGAAAAGCTGAGCAGGGCCTTCGATCCAGACTAAACAAATTTCAGCATCAAATGATAAATGAATCGAGGAACTTGCACTCTCAGATCCTAAATTATATTAAGTCACTGATTTTATGAAGCCAGAAAAAGGTCATCACACGATACTTATGAACTATGGTAAATAACTAAAATTTATGCAGTAGGATGATTTTAATCGTTGGTATTCTTAAAACCTTAGAAATAGATACAACTTGTAACAAATCAGAAAAGTTAAAGGGAAACTATAATTGTTCCTTTTAAGACCTATTATGTGTAATATCCATTGGCCGAATTTATTCCACAGGTCAGGTATAAAAATAAATTTACTGTATTTCTTGCATTTGATTAACAGAAAGAGCTTAATGATACGTGTCCACATTCCTGTCTCTGTGCTGGTGTCTATCTGGGCATTCTTGCCTAAACTGAAAACCATCTGTCATCAATACAATAATGTTTTTTAAATCCACCCTACCTAGTCCTCCTGCTCCCCAAAAAGGGGCACATCAAGCATGGGCTGCTCCTGAAATATTCCCTGCAAGTTGCTAAGTGGATATAAAAGAACACAGACCTAAAATAATCTGCAAATAACTGTAACATAAGCCCTGAAAAATGCTTTTGGAGCTGGCGCGAGGAGGGAGAGACGGCATCCACTGAGCCGAGGCCAACACGGGGTCTGGGTGACCCGGGCAGGGGACAGTGTTTGTCACTGGGATACTTGGCAATTGTGAAAGATTATTACAGCTCTTATTTAAATCAGGTTTCCTTTTGAATATTTTCATCTAATTGGACAAGTGTTGAGCTGTGCCGGGCTGTCACAGCTGTTACAGGACATGAACCACACTTACAGTAACAGCTTTCGTTCCACATTTTTGTGGAGCAGTTTCCATAGCACTCAGATCAGGGCTTGCATATTTTTATACCACTTGCATCTTGAAAATAAACTCTGATGTTTAGCTTGCTTTCTCCAAGTGCATCTGGTACTTAAATTCCCCGAAAAACAAGCTTGCAACTCTGATTGAAGCCCAAGCAGGCAGGGTGTGACACCTTGGTTAACTTTTATAAAGTTATTTTTAGCCTTCCTTCCCCCTGAAGTGTAACTTCATCGGAGATGGGATGAGAGAGTTGGGAAGTCGGCATTTATCTTAACTGCCATGCCCGAATTTAACATTAGGGCAAACTTTCCCACTCACAACAATATCCACGATAACCAGGAACTCTGCCTGTGAGGATGTGCTGTGGAATTGGCCGTGCTTTGGTGCGATGTTCCCCACGTTGGGAGCGGGTAAAAGGCGGGAGCTCGGGAGCCGGGGCACACGAGTCCAGTGGCCACGTCGCCCCCGGTCCCGAGGCTTCCAGCTCCCCGGAGGGTGTCGGGACCGGAGGCCGGCAGGCACAGCTCGAGCCTCTTGGGAAGTTTACTCGTGGTAAACGAGTCTCTCTAATTAGAACACTCAACAGGCTGCTCTCCCGAGGGCTGCAGAGCGCGGCGAGCCCCAGCCCTCCCCGCAGCCAGGCCGGGGCTGTGCCTGCTGCTGCCGGCCCGCTGGCCGTGGCACTGGCCAGCCTTTGTCCCACCCAGCCCCCCGTGTCCCCACGGCCCCTCACCTCCGAACCCCCTCCCCAATTAGCAGATTGAAAATTAGCAAAATACAGCCCCCGCTTTGCACTTTAAATGTTAATAAGAAACAGAGACATCTCTCTTTCTTCTGCTGTTCCTCCCTCTCCTCCAAGAACAGAAGGCTGCTGGTGAAAGGAATGAAAATCTGGAAAGAATTTGGGGTGGACTGGCCAACCCCCTTTCATTTCCTTCAGATGTTTACAATCTAGCACCTTTCTGAAGACAAAGATGGGAAAAAAGCTATTTTTTCTTTTGACTGAAGGGTGAGACAGGGGGGTATTAAAAACTGATCAATGTAATTTTTTTCACAGAAGTATTTTCACATCTGTGAAATAATGTAATTTATGAAAAAAATCTTTTTATATGACATCCATGATTATAGCCTGATCTGGAGAATTATTCAAATATAAAATTAAATACTCAAAAACTCGCTGCGCTGTGGATGACTGAGCTTTTACCAGCTGTGCATCACACTTCTCTAATTCTATTAAAAGTATAGAAGTGAGGCTTCCCAAGGATGTCTGAATCCCTTGTAAAAGGAATGTTACATTTTTAAATGCTTTATGATCAGTTGCTTTTTGTTTTTTCTTGATTATCATCCCAGTTGTTGGATGTTTTATCTGACTGTACCAAAAAAAAAGAAGAGAGGAGGAATGCACACCCGTGGAGAGTGCTCTATAAATTATATTGTATTTTATTATCACAGGGCTTAAGGAAAAATTGGCTCTTAAGAAAGGTTAAAAACCTTTAAAGTGAATTCTTCTGTTTGGTTAAAAGTACTTCTGATTTAACATGCTCCATCTGCAATGTGGGCCTGGCCTTGTCCCCCTCGGGGAGCGGGGCGATGCCCACGGCACCAGGACAGGGCAGCGATTTCTGCCCGACACCACCAGCCTGGGTCACACTGTGCCAGCTTCCCTCCCAGCAAGGGAGCAGCTCCCTCTCCCCTCACACAGCAGTTCCCAGATTTTGAAACAATTAATCCAGGGGAAAAGGAGCGGACACAGGTGCTCCCGGGGGCAGTGCCACGGCCCAGCGTCGCTCCGCAGGAGCAGCCTTCCGAAGGGGAACTTCAGTCCTATTGTCCAAGCTTAAACAGAAGCTTTGGTAGGGATCCTGCACTGCCTGGCCATTAGCCACAGGTTACAGAGAGAATCACTGGGAATTAGCCGTGCCTTCCTGTGCCACAAACCAGCAGTAAACTCGAAGGGAAAATACAATTCCGCAAACCAACCGAAATGCCGTGGCACAAACCAGCCACTGAAAGAGCCCCAAAATAGGCCACACTAGGAAAAGCCACTTGGAGTTTAGCAAAGAGAGACAAAATAAGGGCTAAGCCATTGTTTCTGCAGCCGAAGACAGACGGACTTTAATAACACTTAACAGAATGATGCACATTAACGATCTCAGAAAGCACTTCTTATGCCTCATCCATCATGCGGAGGAGAAAATGAAGCCTTCGACAGCATTAGGAATTATTCTAGATCTTGTCAGTAATTCGCAGCTTCTCGGTAGTATCGTAACACAAATTTGTGTGGATGAGACACTGACCATTAATCTAAGGGGCTTTTTTTCCCTCACTGCATCGTGTGGAGAATGTATCAATTGTTTCATGGAGAAATTTCACAGCTGAAACCTTACTAAATAAAACAGGGGTGAGGAAAGAGATATAGACAGAAACATAAACAACTGCAACACGGAGACAAATCATTATCTTTAAAACAAAACCTACCATAAAATCTCCATATGTGTGTTTTGTGAATGGGCAGTGAGCAGCCTCCTGCTCTGAAAATCCTCAGAATATGCTGATTATAAAGTTATGTTCGTACATACAAACACACTTAGATTTCATTTTCTGGGAGGCTTTTTTTCCCTCTTTTTTTTTTCTGGAATATAGGCAAAAAATCCCGATTTCTCCTCCCAAGAGAGCTCTGTATTTTTTGCAAATAGTAGCAAAACAAATTTCAAGACAAAATGCCACACAACTAAATAAACAACAGCTTTTGGCAACCTCTTCCCTAAGTCGCAAGCTGCTGTTCGTCGTGTGATAGCTGTTGCCACTGGAATCTCTACTACAAAGGAAAAGGTCCATAAATATTTGTACAGCAAACTCCACAGAAAAAAAAGCCTCCCCGAGTGAGCTCAGAATTCATTTCTATACGTGCGATGTAAAGATGAAAGCTAATGAGTTCTGTGGAGTTTATGATAAATTAAAAGTGCGGGGCTCCCCGCCCCAGCCGTGTTTACACGGATCTGATCCGCTGCTCCCCAACAAAACACTTGTCAGACAGAATGAGGCGAATTCGCCTCCGGATGTGGAGGAGCTGGATTGTCTCAGGGACAAAAAAACAGATAGGATTTGATCAAATACTAATCAGGCAGCAATAATGTGGTATCCTAAAACACACCCTATTTTATCTCCAATGAAATAGTGACATCTATCCAAAAAGTCCTCAAAGAAACTTGGGTTTAGGTAATATGTTGTGATTGCAGCAGATAGGCAGGATTAAAATCAGGCTTGTTCTTCAAAGAGAATAAGAATGTATAGTTCTGTTTACTGCACACATATTTGTATATAAAAGATATGACAAATATTTCGAGTTCTTTAGAAACCTGTAATTCATTATTTTAAATTTTCACAGACCAAGTGCTGAGAAAGGGATTTGACAGTCCCAGGTTATAGAGGCAAATTAGAGATTAAACTCATTAGAAATTATAAACACTCATATAGTCTGTTAAACCCCCTGACAAAACCTGGAAATTAGAAATCCAATAACACGGCATCAATAGGGTCTTTAACGGCTGGACAGATGTTTAAACTGCGCGATGCTCGTGTGAGGAGTGAGATGGAACAGTCGGAATCAAGGTTTGCATTAAATAACACGGCATTGATGTCGGATCAGATCACTCATGTGAACTGGTTTGATCCTTTTTTTTGCCATTATTTCCATTCTCCCGTTATGGTCTAAATTTGTTATTCATTTTGCATAGTATGAAACATTTTTCTTATTTGCAAATATGCAGATGAGGGAGGCAGCTCTGGAAGGCGCCGCGCAGAGCAGGGTGGTGTCCAAGGGGCCACTAACCCCTGGGGCTGCCCTCCACATAAAAACACTTCGAAAATAAAATATTATCTGCAAGCTTTAATTTTTTTGGCCTAATTAATTAAATCACAGAGGGAAATACTGTGAAAATAATCACCTCACTAAGCACAACTCAATAAATCCCAAGGAATGGGCACTGGGACAGCAGAAGCAAAATTGTTTGCGTTCCTAATATTGGGTCTGACCTGGAAAGGATAACAAAAGAATCTGGCATGAATATGTATTTTTATAGGGAGTGCTCTGGTAAACAGACTGAATAAAAGCAAGGGGATTATTTTAAAATAGTTTCTCCTAAACTCTCAATATGTTTAATCTGATGATATGAAAAACCATCCATAAAGCAGAAACACATTCAGCCCCTACAAAATTCTGTAGAGAGAAGTGAAAAGGGTTTCAGCAGAAGAAAACAAACAAACAGCAGAAATCCTGCAAAGCTGCGGCATCTCCCCACGCCCGCCTGCTCTCCAGCGCCGAGATAAAGACCCAATCTGCTCATCAAACACCTCCGGGCTCGGCCATCTAATAGGAACAAATTGGCAATGACTGCCCAAGCAAGTAACACAGGCCCACTGATTTGTAGATTGATACTGATGCCTAATGATCCCCTTGGGCAGATCAATAGCAACAATCCTCATCCCTGCCTTTCTTCTTTATTGGCACGGCGGAGCGAGCGCGGGGAATGGCGTGTGCGCACACGGCTGCAGGTGCCGGACAGGGGCCGGGCACCCGGCAGAGCCCCGGAGCCAGCGCCGCGCTGCCCTGCCCTGCGCTGCGCTGCCCTGCCCTGCCCTGCGCTGCCCTGTGCTGCGCTGCCCTGCGCTGCCCTCGGCCCTGCCCTGCGCTGCCTGCCCTGCGCTGCCCTGCCCTGCCCTGCGCTGCCCTGCCCTGCGCTGCCCTGCGCTGCGCTGCCCTGCGCTGCCCTGCCCGGCCCTGCCCTGCGCTGCCCTGCCCTGCGCTGCGCTGCCAGCGCTGCCCTGCCCTGCGCTGCCAGCGCTGCCCTGCCCTGCGCTGCGCTGCGCTGCCCTGCGCTGCCCTGCCCTGCCCTGCGCTGCGCTGCGCTGCGCTGCCCTGCCCTGCGCTGCCCTGCGCTGCCCTGCCCTGCGCTGCGCTGCCTGCCCCTGCGCTGCCCTGCGCTGCCCTGCCCTGCGCTGCGCTGCCCTGCCCTGCGCTGCGCTGCCCTGCCCTGCGCTGCGCTGCCCTGCGCTGCCCTGCGCTGCCCTGCCCTGCGCTGCCCTGCCCTGCCCTGCGCTGCGCTGCCCTGCGCTGCACTGCCCTGCGCTGCCCTGCGCTGCCCTGCCCTGCCCTGCCCTGCGCTGCCCTGCCCTGCCCTGCGCTGCCCTGCCCTGCGCTGCCCTGCCCTGCCCTGCGCTGCGCTGCCCTGCGCTGCGCTGCCCTGCGCTGCCCTGCGCTGCCCTGCCCTGCCCTGCCCTGCGCTGCCCTGCCCTGCCCTGCGCTGCGCTGCCCTGCGCTGCGCTGCCCTGCGCTGCCCTGCGCTGCCCTGCCCTGCGCTGCGCTGCGCTGCCCTGCGCTGCCCTGCCTGCCCTGCGCTGCCCTGCCCGGCCCTCGGGGCCCTCGGCACGAGCCTGCCCAGGGTACCCCAGAGCGTGCTGCAGACAGGACGGGCCCGCGGCCGCGGTGAGGGAAAGCACCGAGACAGGGAGAACGAGAGAAAACCCGACACTGACCAGCTGGGCTGTCTGAGAGCTGAAGGCCGGCATGGCATTTGGGTGGCAGAGCCACGCAGGACACTGGGCACATTTTGGAGAGCAGGGCACATAGACAAGTGGTTTGTCCTGCTGGAACTGGGTTACACGTCCCTCCTGCTCCATCTTTTCCTTCCTTTTCCCTCTTCTCCCCTCAGCTGACTCCTTGTCTCTTACTGCACTACACTATGATCAATCAGGCACTATCAGCACAGGGGTTTTATTCAGTTACCCCCGGAGTCACTTTCATCTGCTGCTTCTAGCCCCACGCCTCGAAAGAATTAGGGGTTTTCTATTTATTTATCAATCTAGTGAATACGGTTATCCCATTAGCAGATCCTTTTAAAGTCCCTGGTAGAACCTAAGAAAAACTAATGGAGTTGATCTGCATTTAGTTCTCTTCCCAGTGAATTAGTGCCAGTGATATTCTGCAGAACCACACATGGTCACTGCCACCTCGGGTGCTGGCAGACATCCGCAGCAGCACTCCACTCCCCTGGAAATTACTCTCTCCATGGAATAACCACTTATAAACCTAAGGCGTGATCAGGCATACCCAAATCACCACGTAGGCAGAGGGGAAGGAAAAATGTACCACAAAGTTTGTGCCTCCCGCACATGAAACATTTCTTTTGCATTAAGGTGTGTGTGCCAGCGCAGTGTCCCCCGGGCCGGGGGCACAGCCGGGGGTGCCGCCCGCGGCCCGCCAGGCGCGCCGAGAGCAGGCACCGATTTTAAATCCTATTCAGACTCGAGATCTGCTTTGTTCAGCAATCACCTGGCTACTCTTATTCTTCATGGCTCTTTTTTTAAAATGTGGATAAAGCAAAAGGCGAAGGATAAAATTAAATTCCATTGACTGTAAATTTCTAAATCATCCCTCCAATAAAGGATTTTCCTTTAATAACAAAAACGCCTTTCCCATCTTTTTGCCGATCTCGGCGTACACTTGCAATAAAACTGGCTGCGTGAAACCCTTTGTAACTCGACCCTTCCAGTGCATAAATTAATCATTTTCCAAATCCTGTCTTTTCTTTTCTTAAGTTCCCAGGCGCGGGGGTCGTGCCCCCGCCCAGCCTTGACCATCACAAAATTCAAATTCCCACTAATGACGAGTGTAATCATCGCAATCACCATCACCATCATCATCGCCAGGAAAGCCGGGTCCTGTTGGCCCCTGACATCAATCAGCGGCGCGGGGGGAGACAGTCCCCCCCCCTCCGCGCCCCCCGGCAGCGACCGCGTCCGTTCCCCGCGTGTCGGGGGCACCCCCGCTCCATCCCGGCCTCGCACCTCCGCCGCTGCCAGGGCGGGACGGGACGGGCGCGACGGGCCGGGCGGGCCGGGGCCGGAGCCCCCCGTGTGCCCAGGTCCCCCCCGAACCCCGGGTGGGGAAGGAGCGAGCGAGGGAGGGGAGCGCGGGGAGGGGGAGCAGCCGCACGTGTGACGCGCCCGGCCGCCCATTTGCATATTCACATCAGCGCCGCGCCCACTTAAGCAGCGCCAGGCGAAGGTGTCTCCTCCACCCACCCACCACCCACCCACCACCCACCACCCACCTCCCACCTCCACCTTCCCTCCCGCTCCCCACAAGCCGCGCTCCCAGCCCAAAAGCGAGGGCGCGGGGGGCCGGCTGGAGGGTGGGCGCAGGCTGCCTTACCTCCGCTCCCGCGCTACCAGGGATTCCCCGTGGTTCCGCCAGGAATTTTGGAGAGCCATCCTTCAAGGGTTTTTAGTTCTGTCTTTCTCTCTCTTCCTCCTCCTCCTCCTCTTCCCGTGTTGTGACTGGGTTTATAAAAAAAATAAAAAAAGACAACTCCATGTAAGCTCGCAGCCAGGGCACGGCGAAGTCTGGGGCTCCGGGGGGAGGGAGCAGCGGAGGGAGGGTCACAGCTCCATGCCTTACAAAAGGCAACCCAAAGCCTGGATATTTTTTTTTAATATCGTACACAAAACGCCGCCGCATATATACACGTAAGGCAGGCCCCAGACCTGGCGCTAATTAGGTTTTTTGCCAAAAACTGTCGAGGTTCAGCCCATGACACGAATAAGCGCAATGGGGCTGGGAGTTGTGAGCCCTCACCTGCCCCGAGCCCCCCGGCGCTCAGCCCTCACCTGCCCGAGGCCCCCGGAGCGGGAGCCCAGCAGGGCGAGCGTTTATGGGGCGCGTCAAGAGCTCCCACGACGGCGGGGACCCGGGGTCAGCCGTAACCACGCGGCTCCGACCTGGACTATTTCAACCCGAGTGCTGTTCCAGGGGTATTTTTGCACACATTAATTTTACTATTTCACATCTCCACTCACAGTGGGGAAAAGGGAAAAAAAATTAATAATCAGGGTTGTGTATCCCCTTGTGAACGTCAGAGAAGCAGCATCGCGTGTGCCGGGACGGGTCTCCAGGAGCACAGGCCTATTGTTCTAAGGACACGGCTTTTGTGAGCGGGGCAGCACAGCCGGGCTGGAGCAGGAGGAGGAGGAACAGGGGAGGGAAGCCCTTGCACGAGCACACCGTGCACCGCAGCCACTGTTTCACACCCTCACATCAGATGTTTGCTGAAAATACACGGTACACACGTGTGGCACTTTTTTCCAAACATGTCATTACCGGGAATGATTAAGGGCTTCGTTGCTTCCCAGTGCAAGGTCTCGACTTGGATTGCTGACTGATGGCTGAATTCCCCCGTACACCTGGCAACATGATTTTAGTGCGAGGATAGGCGGGGGGAAAGGCGCTGCCTTGAATGTTATTCGTACGCGGAACATTTAGAAAAGAATCAAATTTGATTTTGCAATTGGCAAAAGCAAATGTGCTCCTAAGCTGAAGCGCCGCAAGTCGTGTTTCACGCCGGAGTAGATTTTTGTGGCGAAGTTCCAAGCCCCTGAAACGGGAGCCGTGTGTCAGAAGGGCTGGGATGCTGCAGCCCGGGCGGGCGCGGAGCGGGGTGTCCGTGCACCAACTCGTGTGCGAGGGCAGCGGCGGGGCCGCGGCAGACAATGGGAGCGGCAGGCGAGCAAGGAGCTACAGGGGGCTCTGCCCGTGCGCCCCCGGCCAGGAACGCTGGTCACTCCCTATCAACTGGGTGAGCAAACGCCAAAACAAAGCGTGGGGCTGGATTCTGACGAGCCAGACACGCTTTCTTATAAAAAATAATTTCCCTGCCTTTGTTTCTCCTCTTCTCCTTCAAAGAGAGGGGAAGAGCAGGCGGCTGTGTTCGCACTGGCTTTCCAAGGGGAAAAAAATGATTTTTAAGAATCTGCCCACCAAGCATGAGTTACTTGTCCTCCCCCTCCAAAAAGAAAAAAGAAAAAAAAAAAACCTCAGCAAGACTCAAAGGATTCCTGAAATAAAGAAGAAAGAAAAACATCCAAAACATTAGACACAGAAACATTATATTTCAATATTATCATATGAATTAAATGTAATCCTTGAAGCGACTCGTCCCAGGGGTCACATATTAGGCCATTTTTTTCTTTTTTTTTTTTATTTAATAGAGGTCACCCAGGCTGAAAAGCAGAACCCAAATGAAAAGCATCTTCAATGTGGTTATAACATGAGCTGGACGAGGTCAGGCAGTGTCTTGTATGGCCTCATAAAAAATACATAACCAGACAGCCTAATAGTATTTCTTTGCATTCATTTTTGGATGGGAGCTGGCGGGTGGGGGAGGGGGCCAGGAGAGGGCCACAACCGCCTGTGCATTTCCATAATGGGCAGCTTCTCCTGCGTTCCAGTTAGGGGGAAAATGAACATTCATTTGAACACATCCCTGGGTTAGCTCACTTTAAAGAACCATCCTACAGACAATTGCTGTGGCCCTGAGAAAGCGAGAGAGGAGTGAAGCGTCGCCCATCTCTCTCCCTCTCTCACACTCACACACACACACGTGTTCACTGCAGACATGCTACCGTCATGCTTAATTGGGAGTGCAACCACCTTGGGCTTGCTTTCATCAACACTGGCTTATGGATGTTGTTATTTGCCCATACACACACCCAGGCTGATTAATTTGAATTATTTCTCTTCTGAAGAGCAGCAGAGAAGCCCCCATTCCAAGAAGTCTCTCTATCCACACTCACCGGGGAGGGGTTTGCCCACCACCGGGATTTACACAGGTTTTGGGTGGGAGAGGGGGCAAGAGAAAAGCAGGGAGTAAAAGGGGAAGGGGTGTGTGTGTAAATAAAAACAACCGGTGCTAAAAATGCCGTGTGAGAAGAGAATCTGTAAATCTCGCCTCCCTTCCCCCTCCCCAAATGCCGCCTGGAGCCGGGTGACCCTGCGGGGAGCGGAGCCGCAGAGGTGACCCGATGCTAACCAGCCTGTTAGAACTAATAAGGTGTGCGCCTAAGCCAGGGGCTGACACTGGGGCATTGTGGAAATAACTCTCCTTGTTATTGCCCATCCTCAGCTTGAAATTTACTGCTCCTTTGCATTATTAAAGAGACAGCTTGCGTGCGCGATGGGGGAGAGGCTGGGCAGGAGGAAGAACCGCGCACGCTTTTTTAATGGTATGTTTGTGCTCTCTCTAGTCTTTAGATTCAGATTCAGAGCATTAAAGCATGCTGGGTTAATAGGTTGTTATTTATTATTTGAATAAAATCTGGTTTAGAAAAATAAAAAAAGAGTATTTTTCCCCCACTACGGCAAACGGTCAGAAAAAAGGAAAGGTGTGAAACATCTCAGATAAGAGCAGGCTGAGGCCTTGTGAGACAAACTCTGCCCCAAACGTTTCCAGTAGCACTGCTCCACATTTACATCAGATGTGAGCAGAGCTGAAAACACCCAACATGGTGGAGAACAGGGACTGCACGATGGAAACACAAAGGACCAGCTGCATTGTGGGGCCATCCTCAGCAGGGCCACGTGAAATGGTGTCAGAACACCTGAAATCATTCCAAGATTCTGCATTCTGTAAATACAGAGCCATTTGGTAACCTGGGGTAAAGATGAACGTGGTGGAAAAATCTACTTTGTCTTGATCCCTGCTCCCACTGCTCCTCCAGCACACACCCTCCACCCTCTGAGCTGATTCCCACAACATTCCCAGGATAACAGGTGAGACCCGGAGAGGGTCCCTGCCAAGTCCCTGCTGGGGGGACACACACCAACCCCATGAAGTACCTTGGCACCTGACAGATCACATTTTACAGAAACTGAGCCGAGATGCTCTTTCAGATGCTTTTGCCCTCTCTGAGTCAGTTTTTACGGACAGGCATTTTCAGCCTGACCTTTCAGGGGCTGCAGAGCCCATCTGGCAACAGCAGGGCACAGGCAGAGCCTACAGCTGCTGCTGCCAGGGGAGCTCCTACCAGAATTAGGACTCAAGTATTATTAATTTTCTGCAGCAAAGCAGCTGAGTGCACATGGGAGACATTGCTGAGAACGGGGATCAATGATAAATAACATCCTCAAGGTAAATACTGAACAGGATTGAGCCGTTCATGGCAATTGGCCGAGCCAAGGGTGGCTTCCATGGAGCTGAGGGGGTGGGTGGTTTATGGTCAGGGATTCCACAAAATCAGCTATTGGAGGGATTTGAGGGAATTCTTAAGAGCACATGAGAGTCACGGCAATTCTTGACTCTGTCCAAGGCAACTGGGTTTTCCTGCACTGTTCAGAGGCATTCTTGTGAAAGGTTAATGTTCCCAGCAGCTTCTGAGAAGACAATGGGAATCAGTGATGGAAATTCGATGAGATACACATAACTGCCATTACACACTAAAACAATGTTGGATATATATGTAGTCCTGAACATTGGGGGACCAGAAGTGGGGTTTGAAACGAGACCCCCAGAACATACCTAGCTCTGTCTGGGAGGGCCAGTGTGTCCCATTTGAACAGGTCCTGTGTAAACATGTCCATCACTTCTGTCCCAAACCATCCTGTCCCTGGCCAGAGTCAGTGACATCAGTGCACACATCAGGCTGAAATACTTACTAAATGTCGTGGGAACAAATTACAAATGAAAAGCTTCAGAGCGAGGGGTAACTGCCAGCTAAGGCAAGGAAACGAAATCTAGGCTTTTGAAAGTACCAAATATAAACAAGGAATTAAAGCTGATACCTGACAAAGAGGTAGAAACAAACCATAAGCCTCACTGCCCCCTCCAGTTATTCCCTCTCTGGCATCCTGATTTCATGAATCATCCAAAGCAGCCAAACAGGTCCTATCAGCCTCTGAACATACAGATACTTCCAACTCCTCCGTCCCCGAAGAATGAAGTAACTTTTATCAACACATTATTACATGGCTGGACTTGCCTACACTGTATTTGATCACTTTTGCATACACACATTTTTAATCCTATCCCTCCTATAAGGAATCATAACAGCAGAAAGCATGATGCTCCACATTTTAGTTGGAATATCCAAATGTTTTAGGGTAAAATCAAAGGTGTGGAGACTCGGAGGACTCTGTTAAGCAGCTCTTGTGCTTAGCCTTCAGGTGGTAAAGCTTAAGTAACGAGAGTATTCGAACCGTGACAACACTCTACTGGATTTAAAAATACAATTTTCAGAACTGATTGCCAAACTCTGATCTCAGGAGCATGCCCATTTTTTTCAGTTCTACCAGCTGATCCCATATAAAGTACTATTTCTCCTCAGAAACCCAGGCAAAGTCAGGCTGCCAGAGAGGAGCGGTTGGATTGGAGGGTTTCTTGTCCCCTGCAGCTCTCACAGCAATGTCCTCCTGAATGGACATCAAAACCACACTTATGAAAACAACAGCACAAATTATTCCCTACATATCAGACTGGATCAGTCCCCCATAAAGCCCTGTGGTATTTACCTGCCTCACTTCTTGAAACTCTCCAAGGATTCTCTTGCCATTTTGGATTCCCTGGTTTATAACAGAATCATAGAATCACAGAATGTTTTGGGGTGGAAGAGAACTTGAAGATCATCCTATCCCACCCCCTGGCATGGGCAGGCACACCTTCCACTGTCCCAGGCTGCTCCAAGCCCTGTCCAGCCTGGCCTGGGACACTGCCAGGGATCCAGGGGCACCACAGCCTCTCTGGGCACCTGTGCCAGGGCCTGCCCACCCTCACAGGGAAGAATTGTTTTCCAGCATCTAATGTAAATCTACTCTCCTGCAGCTGAAAGACATTTCATTCATATGTTATTAATCTAAAATCTGCTCCTCCTGCCTTTGTGGTGTCTAACACACTTGGAATTGTTGGCTGTGAGACCACACTGCTGCTGTGGATTTGCACTGGGCAGAGCAGAGGCGGAAGGCACTGGCTGTCACCTGCCACTGAATTCTGTTCTGGTTATTGGTACATCCCGAGTAAGCACGTTCTCATTCCTAAATCTGTAATTCCATGATGTGCCTATCCACAGAGCTCCAACAGGCAAGAGCACAACAAGTAGGAGGCACTGAGCCAACAGCTCTGTGCTGCCCAGGAGTCCCTCAGGCTTCTGCCAGAACTCTGGTTCTGCCCTCCCCTGCTCCCGACTATCCCACAGCCACCTAAAACAGCTGCAAAACAACAGAAAATCCTGCAACTAATCCTGTGACTTTATCATATCCATAACAAATATTCAGGTGCATTTTAAGGCATTCTTTTGGGAAACAGAATGACCAAATGTTTTGTACAGAGCAGGACTCACCTGCTCAGTTTTCCAAGCTGTATCATTCTCAGTTAGTGAAAAGCAGCTCGCAAAGCTTTTAGCACCCAAAACCTAATACTTAAATACTTGAAGCCCCTGCATGTGTCCTCTGAAAAGTTCTGAAGAGGTTTGGGGGTTTTATTCATTCTGGTTTTAGTGCAGAACTGGTACAGAAGGCCAAGGTCTCTGTGGTGAAGGTGTGGTTTGGACCCTGAACATGCCACCTGCTGCCTCCTGGGCTGTGGATTGTTCCTCAGTGCTCCTGCAGCTTGAGGGCAGTGATTCTCTCCAAGACTCATCTGTTGTAGCTATTTAAACTAAAACTCCACAAGATAGGGAGTGAAATTTTAGCTCCTCACAGCCCATTGAGTTTGGCTCACTCCTTATAAACACACACAGCCAGTTAAGCGAGTTCAGGTGTCTGTGTAGTGAAACCCTGATCTGGGCTGTGGTGTCTCAGTGCTTTCAGAGTGCTAAGAGTAAGAATGTGGTGGCGTATCCAGGACTACACTGCAGCCACAGAAATGTGAGTCTCCGTTTTCAGTCATCTGCACACTGCCAAAACCATCTACGCAGAAAAACGCCCAGGCAGCCGTCCAGGGCGGGCAATCGGGGAAATGCTTCCTCCTCTCCACTTACGGCCACACTGCTGCATCCGTGAGCAAAACAGAGCAGGAAAGCAGAGATCACAACTGGGATTTCACCCCGCAGAGAACTGAATTAGCAGTGAGAGTGCAGAGAGCAGTCTTTCCAGTGCAGCTGTTGCAGAGGGAAACTGTGGTATGGAACCCATGGAGGTGAGAACAGCAAAGCCCTGGGGAGTTTCAGTGCTGCACTGCCTGGTTCAGGAGAATCCTCTGCCTTACAAGAGCCTCCCCATGAGCAGCTGGCAGTTCTGCATGGAAGAGAGAAGGTCCTGGAGAAGACCTGGATTCCCACCGAGGGACACAAAGGGAAGCCTAAAAATCATTAAATAAATCTCCAAATCTGGCTATGACTGAGAGTCATGTAGAGGAAGATGCTGAATTTGTCTCAGTGATGAAATTTGCTCCTTTTTAGGCCTATTCCAGGAAGGTATTTCAGAGTCTAAAAGATTTTGTTGTTAGGGGAAAATAAAAAAATATTCAGCTTTTTTGCTAAGAATCATACTACAACTGTGAGCTGTCATAAGCACAAAAATCTGTTTTCTGAACACCAAGAAAACAACAGAACCTCCTCGCCCCCAATGGTCAGTTACGGCAGAATAATGACATTATTTCCTTTGTTGTTGCTTAGAATTTCAGAATCATATAGGCAATATTGCAATTTAGCTACTAAGAGATGGAATGAGTGTGCTTGTCTTTCAAAATTAAGTTCTAAAATAATCTACATCATGATATCAGTGTCATTCATTTCCTAAAGGGTGTGGATGTGGCTCTGCACTGTAAGAGATGCAGATTAATTCTGATTGGATTTCCTTAATGAGCTGGGGCCTATGTTAATAAAAACCAATGCATGAACTTTTAACATATCCAGTTGTAACTCCCCAAATGCCCTTAATTTGGAATAAGGACATCTTTATTTTATTTCATTTAATGGTTCTTAAAGTTAGGACCAAGAAACCACTGCCATTAGTGGAATTCCTTTGAGTCACCTTGCACAACCACACAGAGCTCACTCATTCATAAATTTTACTGTTTAATGGAATTCTAGAGACAACAGTTAAAGAGCCAGTGGTTTGGAGAAGTTAAACTAAGCCAAAAAAGCCAATTATTCTGGATGGATTGATCATGAGTAGAACTATACTGGTACAGGAGGTATAACCTTCCTGCATCAACAGGGCCTGAACAGCTCAACTCCTCCTGAAACTCAATGGCCTCTGTGTTTCTAAATCAGACATTTTTGGAGAAACACACATCCAATTGAAAAACAGCAAAATGAAAGTGAAAGAAATAAAAAACTG
The DNA here is from genome assembly GCA_032173965.1 of Sitta carolinensis. Lineage (NCBI taxonomy): Eukaryota > Metazoa > Chordata > Aves > Passeriformes > Sittidae > Sitta > Sitta carolinensis. The sequence goes on from CM063292.1 coordinate 774,461, forward strand.
TAACATTATCTGGGTGAAAATTTGGAATATGAAACCATGAAGCTGAACCTACATCCCTTTTGTCTCAGCTTGCTCCTCACCTCCCTCTGCCTGCCCAGGGACTGGATATGTATGACATAAGGAATAAACAAAATGTCTTCCAGAGGGATCAAGAACGGCACTGTAAGAAGAGACAGTCAATTAAATATTATCTGCAACTCTTGTGCCACATCTTTAAACAAGAAAGCACAAAGCCCATTCCTTTACCAGCAGCTTACTCGTGTAAGTGCCAGCTGACAAGTCTCATGCAGGATGAAATAGATATTCCTCCTAACTCCATGATTATTCCTGGAATTGTAAATACAGGGGTGTTGGCACTGTGACTTTAACAAAAACCACAAACTAGACACGCGGCACAGACGTTCTGCTGCACAGTTCAGATTTAATCTCCAAAGTCGTGGCATATGGCACAGGCAGTTTTTATACAAAGACGTGGAAACGTACACAAAGAAAATGTCCTCCAAAATAAGGCAGTGCAGACCCAGCCCTACGCAGGGTATGTTTGGGCTCATTAATGGAACAGAATCAGCCCAGCTGCCCCTCAGTGCCTGCCCTTCCATGGAAGGAGAAGCAGGGCCAGCTCCAGCGGGGTTCCTGCGCCACGGCCCCGGCACCACGGACTGCGACCTCTGCGCCCACACCCTCCACCCCAGCCTGGAAGGGGTGATCTTGGAGGAAGAACAGCTCAACTGGCTCCAGCTAATTATAGCTTCATTATGCCTAAGCGCAGTTTTTCCTTCAGAAGAATTAAAAACCTCGGTTGGTTTTTAGCAGAACTATGGATTTTGCCAGGTGAGCTGAGCTCATGTCTCACTCACAAACTCTGTTTGTGATTCCGATCCCCCCGTCACCACCGGCTTCGCTCTCTGCAATGCCTCTGGGAAGGAATTATTCCAAATGTCACCACTGCTCTACTTGATATCGCCAGCTCAGTCTCAGCAAGAGGCAGAAACAGCTGGACTCTCAAATAAGATTTTGAATTAACAAAATTTAATTATTTGAATTAAAATTAGTCTCTTCACATTTTTCTACTCCACATTTCATTGTTAAATTCAGATCTGAAACTACAGTTTCCTTTGCTAGTTTTATACCCTCCTTTTCTACCCTAAATTTAGGATGAGCTATTGAGAAAGAAGAATGAGATTTTACAGACAGCACAGAGAATAAAGGACACATGGTTTAGCACCAAATAATTCCCATCTGGAAGTCTGAAGCCAGGGCTTCAGGAACTTTCACCTTTTATTTAACCTGCTTATGCCGATCACAGTTCCAAAGTATGTGGACATGGTATTTCCTAAAGCTAAAAAAAGCACTGAAAACTGATCATAAGGAAGGATTTAGCAGGAAACAATGCAAACCACAAAAGAAACATATTAAATGTCCAAAAAGACAACTGGACAATGAAGAAACTTCAGCTGAAAGGAGTCCCAGTTTATCAGTCATATAAAGACAGCAATTAAAATAGAAAATCCAGATGACCAACAGAAACAAGGGCAATAGGTAATGAGTAAAATAAACCAGAAGCTGTGGGCAGCAGGACTTGAGTGGGGAAGGCTGAAGAGATCAGGAAAATGGTTACAAAGCTGGGATATTCAGCTTTAAATTATAGTAAAACACACGGAAGTCATAGCTCTGATGTAAAACCACAGTGAGATGATGACAGCAAAGGGGAAAATATGATGTAGAAAACATAGAAATCTTCACAGTTCTTACGCCAAAGGATGGATTTTGAGACAGTTACCACAGAAGGACTTTAGAGGTGCCTAGTGCTAAGCTCTGGTGAAATTAAACACGGCTTCAGTGACTAGGAGGAGAATACTGGTCAGTTCTGGGCAGAGCAGATGTTCTGCACCACCCACAGCTGGCTGAGGGTCAGAAGGCTCTGGAGGGTTTACCTGGGAGCAGTGGCTGGTGGGCAAAGAACTGATCCCTCCATGAACAGCAGGGACCAGTGTCTGCAGGACTGTGCCAGGCACTGCCTAAGGCAAGAGTTTAAGAACCCTGAAGGTAGAAATAATAACAATAATAATAATAGTGGTAGTAGTAGTAGCAGTAGAAGAACCATTATTGAAGGTTAAGATGACACAGAAATCACAGAAGGGATCGGGTTGGAAGGGACCTTAGAGCTCTTCTCATTCCACCCCCTGCCATGGGCAGGGTCACCTTCCACCGTCCCAGGCTGCTCCCAGCCCCAGTGTCCAGCCTGGCCTTGGGCACTGCCAGGGATCCAGGGGCACCACAGCTGCTCTGGGCACCTGTGCCAGGGCCTGCCCACCCTCCCAGAGAACAATTCCCTCCCAATATCCCATCCATCCCTGCCCTCTGGCAGGGTGAAAGCCATTCCCCCTGTCCTGGCACTCCAGGCCCTTGTCCCTCTATGTCTTGTACTTTACTGTAGGAAAACAAAGATCTGGTGGCAAAGTTAGAAGAGGATTCAAATGAGGATACATTTCTTACAATGACTGTGATTAATCTCTGTGAAATGTTTGGAAGGAGGGCTTGATTCTCCATGGGACAATTTTAACCCCAAATTCAGAGCCATTCTTAAGTAGGAGCCCAGTGAATAGCTAGTTTTGGACCAGAAAAATCCGTAATTAATTAAAACTCAATTTCGAGGGAGGTTGTGCAGCCCAAGACTTCTGTGGTTTTACATTCTAAGGTGGGAGAAAAAACCCAAAACAAAACAACAACAATAAAAATGCCCTCAGAGTACTCATCAAGTCAAACCCAACCATTCTAGTGTCAGTACTCTCTTGCTCTTTTTCTTGGCATTAAAACACTGCTGGCCACAAACACAGGGTCTGGAGCATTTCTGCTGTCTGAAGGACAAAACTAGACTTTTAAAATATTTGTTTTGAAGCACAATTTACAGCAAGGATTTTGGCTGAAACCACATCCCTATGCTGGAGAGGGGATGTAAGGCCCAGCAGGGAAGAAAGCAGTAAAGATATGACTGTAGTACCCCAAAACCAACCATGGGCTGCCTGGGAGCGGGCCAGGGCACGGGCAGGGCAGGGCAGCATGAGGCCTGTGTGCCTCCCCAGGGCACAGGGGCACACAGGGGCACACAGGGGCACACAGGGGCACACAGGGCTCAGGGGCACACGGGGCACACAGGGCTCAGGGGCACACAGGGCTCGGGAGCACACAGGGGCACACAGGGCACAGGGGCACACAGGGACACACAGGGGCACACAGGGGCACACAGGGCTCAGGGGCACACAGGGGCACACGGGGCACACAGGGCTCAGGGGCACACAGGGCTCAGGGGCACACAGGGACACACAGGGGCACACGGGGCACACAGGGCTCAGGGGCACACGGGGCACACAGGGGCACACAGGGGCACACAGGGCTCAGGGGCACACAGGGGCACACAGGGTCACACGGGGCACACAGGGCTCAGGGGCACACAGGGGCACACAGGGCTCAGGGGCACACGGGGCACACAGGGCTCAGGGGCACACAGGGGCACACAGGGGCACACAGGGCTCAGGGGCACACAGGGGCACACAGGGGCACACAGGGCTCAGGGGCACACGGGGCACACAGGGCTCAGGGGCACACAGGGGCACACAGGGCACACAGGGCTCAGGGGCACACAGGGCTCAGGGGCACACAGGGGCACACAGGGGCACACAGGGCTCAGGGGCACACAGGGCTCAGGAGCACACAGGGCACACAGGGCTCAGGGGCACACAGGGCACAGGGGCACACAGGGGCACACAGGGGCACACAGGGGCACACGGGGCACACAGGGCTCAGGGGCACACAGGGCTCAGGGGCACACAGGGCTCAGGGGCACACAGGGGCACACAGGGCTCAGGGGCACACAGGGCTCAGGGGCACACAGGGCTCAGGGGCACACGGGCACACAGGGGCACACGGGGCACACAGGGCTCAGGGGCACACGGGGCACACAGGGCTCAGGGGCACACAGGGCTCAGGAGTACACAGGGGCACACAGGGCACAGGGGCACACAGGGGCACACAGGGGCACACGGGGCACACAGGGCTCAGGGGCACACGGGGCACACAGGGCTCAGGGGCACACAGGGCTCAGGGGCACACAGGGCACACAGGGGCACACAGGGCTCAGGGGCACACAGGGCTCTGCCCCACGGGCTCTGCCTGCTGCCCAGCTCCGGCTCGGCCAGGCTGTTGTCTTTGTCCCTGTCCCCAGTGGTGCACTGTGTCACCCCAAGGCCATGGTGTCCAGTGTCTGCCCAGCAGATCCCAAGGCCTTGCACAGAGGTCACGTGGGGCAGGACAGCCCCTTGCCCAGTGAACCCCTGCCACCAAGCAGCTTTTCCATCCCTGTCCCTCGGAACGCAGGGAGTGATTTGAATTCATTTTCATCTTATCAGCTCTGAAAGATGCAGAAAAAAGAGAATTGCTGAAGAGCTTTGTGCTTGAAGCCACCATGCGGGTTGGGTGAGGACACGCTGGTAAATGTCTGCTGGAATATCTCTTTTTAAATGAGGAAAGAAAGGCGAGGGGCTTGGAAAACAGGTTTTAGTGTCCCAATGAAAGCACGGCGGCATCAATTCACAATTTTCTGCTGTCCAGTTCCCCCCATATTTCTCCCTGGCTGTGCATCCCTCCTCTCCTCTCCCCCCACATCCATCCTCCATTTCCCGCTGTCTCCTCGGCACGCGCTCCAGCCTCCTGCGAAATGGTGGCGTGCCGAGGGAAGGGAGGAAGAGAGGGAGGAAGAAAGGGGCTACGGTGGGGAGGGCAGGGGAAAGAGAGAGATTGAGAGAGACAGAGAGAATGTCAAAGCTCAAGTCTGGCATTTGCCTATTTAAATTCAATCACGCAGCCCTTGCCGAGCTGGAAATGGATGGCCTGCGTTATGAATTTCTGATCAGCCGGCTGATAGGTTATGAGCAGGGACGTAATCCCATTGAGGAAGGCTTTTTCCCAAGCAAGGGCAAGCAATAACTGCCCTTCCGAGATGGCTCTTTGCTTTGCCCTTTTTAAATTTTTTTTCCTTTTCTTAAAAAAAAAAAAAAGTCCAAATAAGCATTTTTATGATGATAAATGTGTAATAATGATTCATTCTGCCTGCGTCTGAAATGGGAGATGCCTTGGTGAAGCAGACATGCGCTCAAAATAAACTGCCATATTTTCTTTTTTAAACCTAATTAGAATTCTTGCCTTCGCTCAGCTCATTTTGTACCAACACTAGTGATCTAAAAAGAAAGTGAAAGGAATGAACACGTGCATTGAGACCAGTATTTTTAATACCCTGCAGGGTTTTTAATGTTTTACAGTTTGCCTTTTCTAACATGGTGTGTTTACATAAATGGATACAAAAAAATTTTTCTTCAACTGGCAAGAACTTCTGGCACACAGTGAAACAAACCAGAAATTAGCTCAGATGTTTTCTTACATCTGCCCACGTGATGTGGTCATGTTGTACTGAACTAACTGAAATATCTGAGAACAGTGGCAGATTTGCAATAGCCAAATTCACCAGGCAGGGAGAGCGCAGCAGCCACAGTGGTGTGTGCCAGCCCCAAGGCCTCCACAAGCTCACACACAACTTTCCTACTCATCAAAAGCAGAAAACAGCGAGTTTGCTACTTAAAATTCAGGACCTGTGTGCTGAAACAACACCCATCCCAGTGTGCAGGGACTGAAACCAGTCCCAGGGAGAAGGACATAGGGTCAGGACTGCACTGACAGGGCTGGAGCTTCTGAAAATAACCCAAAGAGAAAAAACACCTTCTGCAGGCACAGGGTAGAAAGGGAAACATCTCACTGTTGGTGCTAAGCAGGAACTTGCTCTTGGAGTTGCATCTCTAACATGGTTCAAAGTGCAAGGAACATGGAATCCCAGAATCCCAGAAAGGTTTGGGTGGGAAGGGACCTTAAAGCTCATCCAGTGCCACCCCCAGCCATGGGCAGGGACACCTTCCACTGTCCCAGGGTGCTCCAAGCCCCAGTGTCCAGCCTGGCCTGGGACACTGCCAGGGATGGGGAAGCCACAGCAGCTCTAGGCAGAAAGAGTCCCCTGGGACCTGGGATTTAACAGCCACCTCCCTCCAGTCAGCAGCCAAGTTTAGTCTCACAAATGCAGCTCATTCAGAAGACCACAGCTACTTCTCATGTTTTTCTCATTTTGCTCAGATCCTGGACCATCATCTAAAAAGCAGTGTTGTGGGGAGTCTCCCAGGTGTGGTGGGCCAAAGCACCACACCCTGTCATAATCCAGCCCCTCAGGTGACCAACACCTCACCTGTGCCATCAGCACGGCCAGCATGGGCTGATGGGGGAGAGGCTGAGACAGCTTCTGACACAACTGCCTCATTTTCTCTTTTAGGATATTACATTGAGATGAATTTGCCTGTGCCAAACTGCCAAAGCTCCATGCACAGAGGGAAAATTGTTAAGCAGATATAGTACAGTGATTTTTTTTGTCCTTTTGATGACATAACTGCAGAATTTCTGAATTTACATATACCAAAAAAGGAGGGTCCCAGGAAACCTTTGCACTGTAAAGGGCTGTTTTTCCTGAGGGACATTAAAAGCTGATGATCCAAATGGTTTCCAGCTTTCACATACCCGAAATGGTTAATTTTGCTCACTATCCACCACAAATGGGCCAGAAACCTGCAGCTGATAATTATGAAATACCATGGCCACAGGGGAGTTTCCTCTCCAGCACCATTGGTTAGGGATCGTCTTATGTCCTGGAGCTGTCAAATTTTGATTATTTAATTGAAATTACACATATTAGCATGGGTGTTCTCATTAACCACAAAATAAAACATCTAATATTTTCCATCTTGTTGCATCAACATCTGGTGGTGATGAACTCCGAGGGCTGCAAGCCCAGAATGTGAAAACATCAGTGTTTAAATTTGTCACCTTTTAGTGTCACTTCCTGGCTTCTTGCGTTAGGAAAAAGGAAAACAAAAGGGAAGGAGTGGGAATGAAGAATTGCGTAATATTAGCCTTCTTTATCTCCTTTTATATCATAAGCAGAACAAAAAATTTGCTTTAACTGAGGTGGAATTGTCAGTTATCCAGCATATCACAGAATTTATTTGCAATTACAGTTTCTAACTATCTTCCATTACCAGATCTTAAACCCAAGTGCTGATATTCTTCAGTTCACAGGACTGATCAGTTCTCAACAACCAAGTGAAACTCCAGAAAGAGATTTTTTTTTTATTATCTGTGTTCTAATCAAATACAGGAATTCCTAAGCTGGTGATTACAGCAGTGCCACTAGTATTTGCAATCTCTGCTTTACATGTTTATTTAGTAAATCAAAAATAGAGCACAGATGAAGAAGCAGCCTACAATAATAAAGCATCTTCTTGCAAAAAGGTCTGAGTGGTTTCTCTAACTTATCATTAAATTTAAACTCATTTTCCCCAGTTTTCACTTCTGCAGTTAATAACTTTTATACAGCCATCCTATAATTACATTAACAAAAAAGTAAATTTCCCCCATTTCTTACTACATTACCAGTATTACAGCGTTAATGGCAAATTAACCAGTAAACCTGCAAATTAAGTCAACTCATCTTCCACTGATAGGCCAGGAATCTGTAATTGAGGCAGGCTGGAAGTTTTCAGTGGGTTTTTAACTATTGTCAAGCTTCTGCTTTTCCCACTGTACCAGTAAAACCCACCCAGGAGCCGCTGCCTGGTTCTAAGCACCCCTCAGCCCTTCCGAGCTGTTTCCTGACGGAGGGGCAGCATGGAAGTGCCCCAGCAGTGCCCCGGGACACTGTGCCCGGGAGGTGGGGACAGTGCCCGAGCCAGGGGAGCACAGGGCTGCTCCACAGAGATCTGCTGAGCAGTATCCTGCACTGCTGTCCTGTCCTGGCAGTGCACACCCTCCGAGTGCCAGCCCTGACCCTGCTGGGTCACCTGGGACACGGCAGGGAAGCACCACTTCCAGCACCTTCAGTCCTGAGTGGCAGAGCCACAGCCTCAGTGCAGCTCAGCTCGTGGGACGCCTGCTGCAAGGACTCATGGCATGGGTTGGGTTGGAAGGGCCCTAAAGCTCACCCAGTGCCACCCTCTGCCATGGGCAAGGACACCTTCCACTGCACCAGGGTGCTCCAGGCTCCCTACAACCCGGCCTTGGACACTTTCAGGGATGGGGCAGCCACAGCTTTCCTGGGCACCCTGTGCCACCACGCTCACAGGAGAATGCCTTCCCAGTATCCCACCTAGCCCTGCCCTCTGATAGTGAGAAACCATTTCCCCTTGTCCTGGCACTCCAGGCCCTTGGTTCCCGTCTTGTATTTCAGCTGCAACTATGGTGTGGTGGGATCCTTGGCCAACCTTCTGCGCTCCCGAGCCAAGGAGGGGAGGGACAACACAAACTTGGCATAAAATGAACAGAATTTCAATAACAGCAGTCAAAGATACATCTTTGGAATATTAGATTTATGCAGTGGAAAGGAACCATCAAAACCGTTCCATTTCAGAAATATAAAGGCTTCCTGAGCTAGTGAAGCACAACAGAAACACTCAGTGATAAAGGACATCACAGCTCTTTATAAACTGAACCGGTGGTTTCCCAAATTTAATATGCATGAACACTGCATGTGAGTCCTCTTAAATCCAAGTACCAAACCCTGCCTGTTTAATAAATCTCACCAGTCCTCCACTATTAGACAGGGGATTAAAACTAATCTATCAATCCCAAAACCAAGCACAGAGTGGATTAAAATGCAAAACACATGAGAGTATGAAGATGCTTAATGCTAAATAACAAACATTTCAATCACAGAAATCATTTTTATCTTCTTGTTTATGCTAAGTAGATACTATTAGGCTTAATATCTGTATTAGCACAAGTGGGGGAAGAAACAGTTTTAAGGAGACCTAAATGCTACTGGATTGCTGTGAGCAGAAGCTCTCGTGGTGGAAGTGAGCACACCCCAGCGTTTGAAATCATGTTTACTCTCTCGGGCCAGCTCAGTGGTGCTTGACCTTTTTCCTATGTTTTTAACCCGATGCAGAACACCCAGAGGGTCCTGACAAAGCCAGAACTTAAACCTGTTATTTGCATCAGACATCTGAATATCTCTTCTCCCCCACTCCATGTTGCCACGACATCGGCCTCACACCAGGATGCTCAGGGCTCCTTGTCATCCACCTGTGCTCTGGGTGTGGTTTGTCGGGTATTTTTAGGAATATGTGAAAAAAGCTCATCCCAGCAAAGGATAAATTTAATAAAAGACGGAGCTGTGTGTGCCTGTTTCACATAGGGAATGAGCAAATGTGACTCACGCAACAGCTCCCAGTTCACCCAATAATTCACTTTGTCATTGTCACTCTGAATTCCTGCAACAGGATGATCCCCCTTTCTGGCAGGAAGTTATCCATCTACATCTGCATTTGTCCATCTGCCTGGCAGAGATAAGGATTTGGGAACACTGCACCCAGCTGTGGCAGGAGAAAGCACCCAGTGTTTTCTTCATGATTCTGAATGCTGAGAAATGCCCACGGTTTGCTTCGATTCACATGAGAACATCCCAAAACTGCAGAGCTGGACGTTCTTCTTTGGTATCCAAGCAGAAACTATGCACTGAATCAGAGGAATCGTAAGATTTGACATGAAATAATGTCCACCAGAGATCAGTGTGAGGCCACCATCACCCACATCTCGCTCAGTAGCACAGGGGGATGTCACATAAGCAGATGTGAAGCTGCTGCATGAACCCCTGCACTGTCCCAGCAGAATGGTTAATGAGGACAGGGGCGCTGCCTGGGTGGGGGGAGAATGGCACACAAGTTCAGGCCATCAGGCTGGAGAGGGAAATCTGGCAACAGGAAAAAAGAAAGAAAGGAACAGCCAACCCCTCAACAACACTAAGTTATAATGATGGTTAGTTGTCTGTGGGGTCTTGGGTTTGGTGTGGCAGGAGGCTCTGGTGTTACTTCAGCAGAGAAGTGCTGCTGACTTCCATCATTCGTGTTTCACTTTGCCTTGGTTGTGAGACAGTTCTTCTGAAGTCTCGTCATTCAGTAGTGACTGAAGTCCTTCACTCCCTTAGGAAAGCGTGAAATACAGAGGCAGTGCAAAGCCCCCTACCTATCTAGGGTTGAGATGCTTAAATAACAGCTTTCTGCTCTCCTAATCTTTGAACTTTAGCAGAAATAACAAATTCAGGAAAGGAGGAAGGAAAGGACACAGCACTTTGACAGTTTCTCCATGAACTGGAAAGAAGGGCTACATAAACTGCCAGGAAGAGGAGGAACCCAGGGCAGCTCATCCTCAGCCCCTCTCCCCAGGTAACTGGACCCTGCCCACAGCTCTGCTCTCACGTGCCCGTGCACCAGCACAGCACAGATGTGCAATGGCACAGCACAGGCACCGCTGCCTCCCTGCACAAGGCTCATGCAGGCAGCACTCCTCCACGTCCCTCTGCCCGAGGGAAGCTCCCAGGCTCAGGAGCTGGGTGCACGGGCCCACTGATGCTCCAGCTCCTCTCTGTCCCCTCTGGACACCACAAGCCTCTCCTCTGCCTCTCCTCCCATTCACAGTCAGCACCACTGCTCCCCAGAGATTGTCACTCCCCAAAGGCCCAGAGTGGTTCAATTCTGGTCTTTCCTGGCATTCCCACTTTCCCTACTTAATTTAACACTCAGCACCCAAGATGCCAAGGAGGAGGTGAGAAGTCAGGATCATCACAAAATAAATTAATGACTTTATTGTCAGTAATTGTGGAAGCACTCATTAAAATGACATTTAGGAAGAGGAAATACCTTGGACAAAGACAAAATACCTGGGGAAAAATTAGTCTGTGGCAGCACAGGAGTCAAAGAAACCTGTGGGCAGGACAGGAAGGAAAATGGTGCAGAAACAATCTGAACTTAGAGAGCAGCTCTGTAGCAATGAGAGGCATCTAAAGACACATGCAGCTCCTCCCAGCCTGGAGCACAAGCACATGTGTCTGGGGAACAGCCATATTCCCCTTGCAGTCTCCAACTTCCATCTTCTTGTTCCTGCACATGGTTGGGGGCCCAGCTGCCCCAGCTGTGTGGTTTGGGCTCTGCTATCAGGAAAGCACATCACCACTCAGAAATCATCCCTGGCCTTCCCAGGACCTAGCTCAGGCCCCCCCGTGCTGGGCTCCCTCTCCCAGCCAGGGCTGCCCTGGAACAAAGAGGGGCAGCCGGGCCCCCGCACCGTTGTTCGGCGGATCAGAGCCCTGGAAGTGTGGAGAGGTTTATAAGATTAATTCTTATCTCTCTGGGCAGTGGGTCAAGTCAGAACCGTCATTCAACAAACTCTGCGGATAATCTCCCTTTATTACTTTCAATCAAACTAAGTGTCTGCAATCTGCAGCATGGTTACTAATTTAGTGAAAGAAATTACCTGTAGAGCTCGATTATATAAGAGACGAAATATAAAATAGTCCGGGTAAGCAGCCATTCAGTTTGTACATCCCTCAGTGCAGAGCAAAGCTGCTCCCGCCTGGCTGCATCCACACCAGCAGCTGCTCTGTGGGGGAAAACACCCAGGAAGGAGTGGACAGTGTGTTTGTCCCCTGCCTAATTAAACTAAGAGAAAAAGAAACTCGTGCTTAGGGCTACACTTGGCATCAAATCTAAAAATTTGCTGCTTGCGAATATTTAACAAATGCGTTTTGTGAGAAATCAGATTTCCAGCGTATTCTGGTTAATGGAATTCTGCTGCAGCCCCTGGACAAAACAATGTAAAGCTGCCTGGCTTGTGGAAATCATTCTCCTCCAGTGATGGATAATATAGCATGAGGTTTGCCTTGGTTTGATTAATTTCAGAATATTGCAGAGAAGCTGCATAATCCCTAAGATAGCAGAGAGAAGGAGCAAGACACGATGGAGCAGGATAAAAGCGCGCAGTAACGAGCACAGGCAGTTTCATACATATATTATATAGATATTAGAGCAAGGCTCACACACTCAGGGGTCTGGGCAAGTGGTGACCACAATAAGGGGCAACATTGAAAGCAAAAACCGCTAAACATTTCCATGGCTATGACCAGAGACAGGACACAAACAAGAAAATTCCCATTTCCTTTTTCCATTCACAACAGCCATTATTTATACAAGCCCTGAATATGAAAAAGGCTCTAACAAATTTACTGTGGGGTTTGGATAGATGAGGATGACGAATGATGGATGAGGGAGGCAGAGGATTCCCTTATTAAAGCATCAAATCTTTCCCTAAATATCAAACAGACGTCTCAGCCTCAACCGCACAGCTCAGACCAAAAATTATGCAAACCAAAGAAGCAAAATTTTGCTTCTTGATAAAAACTGAAAATCTGTCTTCCATGTTACAATTTTCACTACATAACTTCGTGATTTTTATGCTAGGTTTTACACCTATTTGAAAGATTAATTAAAAAATAAATAAATCTGATAACACAAAACCCAAAAACATCAATGAATTTCAGTACAAATCAGACAACTGGCATAACTGCAAAATTTCCCCGTTTGGCAGTCCAGGGAAATAGCTCCAACACTCAGTCCCCAGCAGCCCTTCCCAGGGTCACCAGCAAAGCTCCCAGCACGGGGGCATCTGGAGGGAGCCTGCTGGGATCCTGGTGGGCACGGGGCAGGCAGAGCCACAGGCAGGGCCTGCGCCTGCGGCCCCATCCCATCCGCACACAGTGGAAATTTATTAACTCCCACCCACCTCTGTGTTGTCTTAAAACTCAGCCCTTTTCCCTTTTCCACCTGCACACAGGAGGGCACAAAAAACCAGCTGCAATAGCAACAAAGGAACACAGAGGTGCAAGCGAGGAACTGTCCCACGCAGGGCTCTCCGCAGCTCCCCGGAGATACCGGCAGCAGCAGCAGCAGAGTGCCCTGTCCCCAGGGCGGCCCGGGGCGGCTCCAGGCAGCCGGAACGCTGCCCTGCCCGTGCCCGGCAGCGCCGCCAGCGCACGGACAGCCGGAGCCCGCAGAAACTGCCCGGGCTGCAGAGCTGCACACCCAGCGTTCACGGGGCACAGAGAGGAAACAGTGCCGGAGCGTGGCGAGTAATACAGGAAAATAACGTGTAACACATGGAAATGGAGTATTTTCAGCTGCAATGTACAGCAGTGACCAGCCTACTTCCAAAATAATACTGCACAATTAGAGATGATTCACAGCGAACTGCCAGGAATGATCAGGGATATGGAAAATCTCTTGTAGGACCAGAGTGAAAGATGTTTATTTCTAAACTTAACTAGGCAATAAATAAGAGGAAACATAACAACAGTGATAAGATAATGAACAACCTACAGGGGGTAGATCAGCTGCTTCTGGGCCATCTCATAACACGAGTACCTGGGCATCCTCCATGAAATTAAAAGGTTATGTATTTGAAACCAATCAGGGGAATTTCTTTCCACAAATGGAAATTAAACTTGGGGACTCCCTGACACTGAACATGCCAAGCAGAGGAGTACAGACAGACGCAAAAATGGAGTGGACAGTTCTGGTAATACTATTTTTTAAATCCAGAATTATAGTTGTTAACGAGAACAATTTTAAAAACCCAACAAAATACCTCATACAAGTTATGGTTTAATTCACTTTCCAATTACAGGGAATCAGGATTTAAAAACAGCTCCTTCCTCTCTGCAGCCCCGCAGCTGCCCAGGAGGGCTCACACTGCACCCACCAAGCTGGTCCTAGATTTTCCTCTTTAAAATGCCCCAGTGTTTCCCTCTTCACTACAGAGCAAATGCATTGGATGAAAACCCAGACAGCTCAGGTCCTGGGCTCAGCATCCCAGGAAATGGAATCCACATGAGAAAACATCCCCTTAACTGCCTTTTGATTAAAGCTTGTCACAAAGCGTTTTCTCCCTTTTTTGTGTGGGAAATAAACCCAGCCCAGTCCATTTCCACAAAGAATTGTTTGATTCAGTTTAATCAAAAATAGAAAACTTTAAAAAAAATCTGCTTTCAAAAATTAGTTGTTTTTCAAGTTAAAGGTCCAAGATTTTCTATCAAGACAGATATTTAAGTTAAAAATTCCATTTCCTTACTACATCATTTTTAGCTGGGAAAAAAGGGCGAGTGTAGCTTTTTTCAAACATCTCTTGTTCCTTAGCATAATCAGAGAATCCCATAACAGTTTGGGCTGCAAGGGACCTGAAAATTCCTCCCATTCCACCCCCTGCCATGTGTAGGGACACCTTCCACTATCCCAGGGTGCTCCAAGGCCTGTCCAGCCTGGCCCTGGACACTCACAGGGAGCCAGGGGCAGCCGCCCTCCTTTGAATGAATCAGCTTTATGTTCTTTGTTCCCAGGGCACAGCATGGGACACGAGCAGCCCTGACCCCACAGCAGGTCACTGCTCGGGACATGCTGTGGGGAGGAGAACCACACACATCCACGGGGATGGAACACTTGGACAAGTGTCTTTGCACTACAGTTCAGTCAGAGCTTCACTGAGAAATGCACAAGAAAAGCAGGCAAGAGATAAAACCTACTCCTATCAGTTGCCTGATGGTCTGTAGTCCCGTTTTTGCATCAGTTGCTAGAAATCCATGCAGTGTGTGGGTTTTTTCCAGTGAATGCAATTTTTTAGCCCCAAAAAAGCAATAAATAAACGAATAGTTGAGTAAAGCTGCATTTGCTTTTAAAGGAGAAGAGGATCAAAGTGAGGCAGTGCCAGAGAAGGCAACAGCTACAACCAGATTAGGCTGCAAACACCTTTAACTCTTCCTTTATTACTGCACGGGTTAGATTCATTTTGAATCATTTTTAACCTTATAATTTTATATTTTAATTCTCTAATAAATCACATTTACCTCCCTTGGGTGGCGTGTTTTGATATCTGGTTATTTATTCACTTCAGTGCCTCAGTGGTTGTGCGGCAAGGGAGGAGCTCACTGGGGGCACCAGCACTAACACAGGAGCATCTGGCATGACCTAACAGGAGCCCAGTGTCTCCTGGCCACTAAATTCCACTTCTTTTTTTCTTTTTGGAAGTGGTGGGGGCTCAGCTGATGCCTCCTAGTCCCTTCCAATCACTGTGTATGATTCCCGTCATCTCCTAAAGCTGAGGAGTTTTAGTCCTCATTCAAACAGGTCCACATGACCACAGAGTGAAAATAACAGGCTGATGCTGTGTTTAGGGTTTGGAGGAAAAACCTTACAGCCCACTGGACTGCCCTGAAAACAGGGCACATGTCAGCACAAGCTCTTCAGGAGAGCAATCCCTCAACTGCAGCTCCATGTTTTATTCTGGATGTGCTCCAAGGGCACAGCAAACCAATCCACCACGAGTATCACAGCTTTCCAACAGACAACACATCCAAAAAGGCTCCTAATGCAGGAAAACAAATCTATAATTACATAATTGAGCAGATGCACTGCAAGTTTTCTTTTTGTTACTCTTTAGATTTTTCAAAGGCAATGGGACAGCGCTGTGCTAAAAAGCAATAAAGCACGGGTAATTTAATACGAAATTACATCCATATTGAAAAGTTTACATGAAGTTGAGAGCAGGCAGAGGTCAGTTTGCAGCGGGACTGTCTTTAATTGTGGCCATCAGGTTTAGCAATCCAGATCTCTGGATCAAAGACAAATAGAAGGCGTTTCCTCACCACTGACTAGTGAAAGCCGACAGTGAGCACAGCACTGTCTTGCACCAAAAGGTCATAAAAATGATTATCTGAGGGGGAACATGTCTCACTGTTCAACACACACCTTCACAAAGGCACTGTGGATTTTTCTAGCAGATTTTTCAGCAATTAGGAGCATAAATTAAAATTTTACTATCAGTTTTCAGAGGTAAAGGGGTTTTCTTGTCCTCTAAAAAATGTTTAATCTTTGTGTAGGTCTTTTTTAATATTTTTCGGTTGCTTTCAATCATCCTCTCAGCCCGGTGAAACAATTCCTCCCTCCTTAGGGAAGAGATGTGAGCTGAGACACTGTTTCCTTTCTAAGGTGGGGGGAAAAGAAAAGGAAAAAAAATCAAATGAGGAGTAAATTATCAGCAAATCAGATAGAAACAAGCTCCCCAGATCTGCAGATCCATTGTACAAATGAAGCAATTTCATCTCAGCTCGCTCTGGGGGTGGGATTTTAAGTGGCCAAGGGGGACTGGAGCGGGATGCTGGCAGCCGAAGCATCACAACATTTGCATGCACAGACCACTCAAATCTGCACCAGGAGACTACTTGTGAGAATCCATCTTTTTTCACTTAACAAGATACAAAATATAAAACACATTTGCCTCTTATTAAGCCTCTCTTGTAAGTGGTTCCAGGTCCACCATTTTTAAAGAGGGGGAGAGGGGAGCCTGGATGCTCTCTTGGGAATTTCACAGGAGTGACTGGAGATGAGGTACAGGCTGGAAGCCTTTATTACTCTTTCTTTTTTTTTAAACTTTTTTTTCCCCTTGTCTCTAAAAGCACAGAAGGAATAACATTTTAAATCATTAGCATTTACTTTAAGTAGCACTTTCTCCAACTCAGCTTCCCTTCCTGGCCCTCGCCCTGCTCGCACAGAGGAGCTGCCCCAATGGAATTGCCTTCTGGTTTTGGAAGGCAGAAGGTGCTTTTTTAAAAACTCTGGCCCCCAAACTGAGGCAGCTGTGAAAGAAACTCTAATCTTATTTTTCTTTAAAGTGTACTGAGATCACGGTTCTTGTGTTTATTAGCACCCAGACCTGCGAAGCATTCTGCCTCTTAGATTTCCTTTAGTGCTCTTGGAGTGGTTTCTGGTTTAGTTTAAAAACAAACCAACACAAAAGCAACACCAACCTCTGCAAAAACCAAAGATTTTTAGCAGCCTCAACCCAATTCACACTCCAATGTCACACATTCCATAGCATTTTCATCGTTTCTGTGCTTGTTAAATATTAGATGCAATATTAAAATATTGAAGAGAAAAAAGGAGCTGGTGGCAACAGCTTGAATTCATAACCCAGACAAAGCAATCGGCACGGTGAGTTATGAAAGGAGTTGTGGATCCTGCAGGTTTGATCACGTTACAGAACAGTTATGAAATCCTCATTCAGTGTTCAGAAAGGAAGGAAAAACAAGTGGCTCCTTTACCTGGAAATTAGGTGTTAATGAGAGCTCTTCGGAGATAAAAATAGTCTAATTTTCACTGCAAAACAGACTGTGTGCTCTCCCTTGCCATTTGCCTGAAAGGAAACCTGGGCACAGGTGCTTTATCTTGAAAATTGAGGGTTTCTAAGAAAATGGCCTGCATTTCAGGAACAGGGCAAGCACTGACCTTCACTTCCACATACAGAAGGAGGCAGAACTTCTGCTAGAAAACACCAAAAGGGATGGAAAACAGAGCATCTGTTGGAAGAGAAAAAAACGCCCAAAATCTCATTTCTACTCCATTTGGAATGTAAACCCTTTGGGTATTTCCAATGCATCTTTCCCAAGTCCAACAGTTGCCACATTTCCCCTAAATCTCCTGGATTTGTTACTAAAGCACATATTGACCCATCCCTTGTGTGGTGGAAGCTCAATCAGCATTTTCAGTCCCTGGAGCACCCGTGGTTTGGGGGAGCCCAGGAGGTGAGAGGGTCTCCAGTTGGATGCACAGCTCAGGGCAGGAGCTGCATCAGCACCACATGGTCCTTGGGGTGAGGGGCCTGGCAGGGCTCTCAGGTCTCAGCTGAGCCCCTCAGCAGGGTGGGGGCACCCCTGGGGCAGAGTCAGACAACCATGGCCACAAGCAAACCTCAACATCTGTTTGTCACTGACAGCAGGAGAGGACCAAGGGTACACAGGGGATTTGTCCCTCACCACCTCAGCACACACATTCACCACTCAACACTCAGCTGCCCTGCAGCCAGAGGGGACACCCCACTTTTGGATTCCAAGCCTCTCAAATACACTCCCCACCATTCCCTACCACTATCACCAACCCTCTTCCAACCGCTGTCCCCGAGCGGACACTTTGGGTAGGATGGGAGGCGAGCCCAACTCTGACCTTCCCAGCAACAGCCACAACCACAGGTCCCTGCTGACAGGTGGTGTCCACACCTTCTCTCAGTGAAGAGCTGGTTTCCTTAATGGCTACACCAGGTCTCAGGATTTAGGAGAGGTGAAGCCAGTTATGAATCACTAATTGTGGTGGGACATTTCACCTCCTCTGTTCATAGGTTTTGTGGTCTCCCAGTCAGACCATTCACAAGACTCCTGAGCAGACACTGCCAAGGCCACAGACTTTCACTGCTGGAACCAAAGCCCCTCCACAGGGGTGGCTCCAGTGACCCACCGGGTCCTGCTTGACCTTCACAAAGGTGGTGACAAATGAATAAAGGAAGAGACTCCAAACAGCTCAGCTGCCCAACAACTGTCTCTCATGTGCCACCCTCAGAAGTGCCCAGGACCTGCTGTTACGTATCACTGAATCATCAGGGTCGGAAGAGTCATTTGAGACCATCCAGTCCTACATTTGTTGTGTGCTGGCATGTCCACAGGTGTCCAAGGTTTAGGGCAGGTGGACCCTGACCAGATACAGGGCTGAGGACTTAATCCCTTTGTCTCTCAGTTACTTAAGCCATAAAACAGGGAAAATAAAACTTGCTAATTTCAGTAGGCTTTAATTATTATTTGTTATGATCATCAAGAACTTAGAAGGAAAGCTTTAATGACCTGCAAAGTCTATTAAGTATTTTATCATCATTGCTGACAAACTGTACGATTTTCCACCGAGTCCTTTAGATTGGGAAGGTTCAAGGTGATCATCCCTAGGCCACAACACAGCTGAAGTCTTGGGGTGTTATTACAACAGATAAGCAGAGCTTTATGGGTAGAGTCTTCAACCCAAGGTTTCTGTCTTTCTGTTAATCTCATTGTTATGGAGAAAGAATGAAAAGAAACTGGCAGAGCCCAATGCTGTGGTTAAGGACAAGGAGTGAGGAGGTGCTATACTAAAACAGGTACAGTGAGGAGAGCACAAAGTCAACCGGTGGAGATCCAAGCACGTCCTCAAGTGAATCTTAATGAGGCATTGCCATAAAACCCTATGGCTGTTTACCACTGCTAACACCATGACAAGTGCATGTTTAATAAAGTAATATATGAAATCATATTCAAACCATGTGTTTGTCTACACATGAGTTCACTGATAGGTTTTCTTTAATTCGTTTGACCCAAATGTCAGCGCAGCCCACTGTAATAATGTTTGTTCTTTATGCTCAAAGTCTCAGTAAAGCACCCATCAGGCAAGTTCTCTGTCCAAGTTACAGACAGTCTGAGACAAGGAGTTCACCAGCTTTTTTGGGAATTTCTTCCAGTGGCTAACAGGCATTGTTAACACATCTGTGTCATAGTCCCTGTTGGAGTTTGGTGATTAGAAGCTGAGCCCACTTCACAAAAAGGGCTGACTTCTCTAAAGTGTTTTAGGTGGTTCCTTGCATTCCTATTTTTTGCATTTTTTAGACCCAGAGAATGAGCCAATGTTGCTTGTCAGCAAAACCAACGCAGGTCCGAGGCAGGACTATTCTGATGCTCCAGAATAAAGACTTTTCATGGAATCACAGAATCCCAGAATGGTTTAGGAGAGAAGGGGCCTTAAACCCCATTCCATCCCACCCTGCACAGATAACCACGTGAGTGGGTAACTATGGATAACCATGTGTGTGGATAACCATGGAAGGCTGTGGGCAGGCAGGGGAAGAGCTCATTTTGTTATGGCCTCAGGACACTGAGCTAGAATCAGTCTAACAGGAAGGTGAAAGTTATTGAGCCACAAGCTTTCTCTCAGATGTTTTTCTCTTCAGAAGTTTACTTTCCCTCCCAAATTAAATTTTTTGGTAATATTCAATAACTTTAAAAAAAATACAAAAAAACACACATTAAGTTGTAGAAGTGTGTCCCCAGTTATTTATTACCTGCCTTGTGGTCTGAACAAATATGATTTTGTTATTCTATGTTGTCAATAGAAAAAGCACATATGGTTTTGGTTGACAAAATTATGATAAAATTCACTGTATCCTAAAAAATGATTGAAAAGTTTGCAGATGGTTTCTGGGCATACTAGGGAGGGGGAGGATTGAATTTCAACAAAAGACCTGCCAAATTTTTTCCTCTTCTTACTGTTCACCCTGTTTCCACATCCCAGCTCTTTCCTTATTAGATACAAGGGTAAAGCAGGTATCCAGGCCAGAACTCATCTGTTTCTCTTTAGCTTTTGGCATTCCATCACACTTGGTCATGTTCACATGATGTTATACCCAGGTCCCTTCACAGATAAACATGAAATGACATCATAAGACTCAAGTCACAAACAACAAAACTCAATTATGGTAATCTAAAAAATTTTGCACATTAAAAATTTAATGTTTGATGAATATTCCTGATCTGAAGATTTTCAGTTAATCTAAATCTTGTGAATCCTGCGGAGTTTTGTGGATTTTTTTAAAACTAAGTTCTGTTCATCTCATTTTTTTAATCCCCAAGGGACAAAAAATTGGGGAGATTGCCAGAACTGCCAACCCAGGTCAGCAATTATCTTGTTTGGTTTGAACTGATAACCCCTTTTCCTGTTCACACAGGCAAGGCAAGCCCTTCGGTGGGCGTTGCTGCAGCTGCTCGTGGAGCTTTTGCATGTTCTGTAAGACAAAAGACCCGTGCGAGCTCCACTTTGTGCATTTCATCTCCACAGCGTCTGTACGAAGAGATTTCACCTGTCCTTGCAGAAACACATCTTCCTTCTACTTCATCTTTCTGGGGAAAACACTTATTGAACTTTCTGCTTGTCCCTCGAGGCTGCAGTGCCTGGAGCCCTGTGAACGTGCTGGCTGGGTGGGCTGGCAGTGGGACAGACCCCCGGTGTGCTGAAGGGAGAAGGGCCTGGCAGCTGCAGGCTGGAGCTCCTGAATTAACCCCACACACGGGGACCAACCCGCCCTGCCAAAACAACTGGGGGGAGCACCTCTCACCTTCTCATGCTTTCTACTAATTTGGGAACAGACTTCAACCTGTCATGGCAATTTTTCTCTCCATGATGCTCATGGTAGTTGATGATCTGCTACATCAACACCTCTAACAGCTGTTACCATGGTGTGCACACTGCACGTGGTGATCAGTGGGGGCTGGAAGAACACAACCTGGGCAGGAGAGTCTGCTTTCCCCAGCAGAGGCTGGAGGGATGCTGTCCCCACTGTTCCCCAAGAAGAGGAGAGCTCTGAACTCTGTCCCTGCTCTTTTTTGAGCCACATTAGCAACAGATAACCCAGAAGACTCAGAATTTATTCAACTTGCCAGAATATTTCCACCTCTGCCAAACCTGTCAGTGGCCTTCAGCAGCTGGGATGTCCAGGGAGCAGCAAGCCAGCCCGGAGCAGATGGGTAATTACTGAAGGGAGAACATCTGGAAGGTGTCACTGGAGTGTTAGTAGCTCTCCCTGTCTATGAGCTATGCCCAAACATGTCGATAAGTTTCCCAACATGGAATTCATTTTTTCTAACACGATACATGTGGAAGTTCATGTTTCAGCAGTGGCCAGAAGTGGCTTTTTCCCTCTTCAAAAAGATTTGTGACCTCTTCTTCAGGCTACTGTAATGTGATTTATTCAGGTCTCCTCTCGGAGAGCACTCAGGGGCCCAGTGGAACAGAAGACAGCAGCACAGGCTCCCAGCTCCAAGTTCCTGGGAGCTGTGCTCCATGACCTGCACTGACACTGGCACAGGGATGTTCCATGCCAGGGTCCATGTGCCAGAGCCACCAGGATACACAAGACAGGCCAAGCTGGGTAAGGACAACAAACTCTGTGTGCAGAGCAAGTCTGGGAGTGCAGGACACAAAAGAGAGATGTTTCCCATCCCACATCTACACCCAGCAGCTGCAGCCAGCTCTGGGCACTCTCTGTGCTGCATAAACATCTGTGACATGAAGGAAAACAGGACATGTGCCAGGTACAGCATCAGCCACAGAAACACAGGTGTATAACAGGGGCTGTGCCTCCTTCCGGGAGCTGCTTTGATGCTGGAGGGGATTCTGGGATATGAAAGGTTACAGCCCAGCACACAGAAATGTCCACGCCCACCCAGCCGTACCTGTTCAGTCCAAGGGTCCCTGTCCTACAGCACTGACACACCTTCTCCACATGCTATTACTGCACTGTGCACAGAAAGATTTTGCACAGCCTCGAGCAGTGACCAAGGAGGGAGATGCTCCCCATGCCCACACCTGCTTCCAGCCGAGAACCAAATCTTATCTGCAACTATTTTCTCATTCAGCATGTCTCCAAGCAAATATTAAAATAATCAGTTTAACGATCACAGTGACCCCAGATAAACACAGCAGCTGGAAGATCCATAGCAACAACTCAAACAACATCCTTGTAGAGCACGGCACATCACGTGGCTCTCCCAACACCACACCTCTGAAGGCACTTTCTCAAAGCAACCATGGGAACAGCTGGGACAGAAAGCAACACACTTTTATGCCTCCTCTGAGCTGCCGCTCTCTGTCCCTAAGAGGCAGAGTCAACACTGCACCACTGCAAGTCCTTGGTGTGATGCTTAAACCTCTAACCCACTCGTTCAGAGGGAAGAATTCTACCCAATAAACCTTCCTGACATGCAGTAAAGTAACACATTTATTTACTTGCTTGAACCCACCAATATGCTGTTCATTTTGGTGATTGATAGAATTGGGTTATAATAAGCATACTTTATTATTGAAAAATTTAATTTAAGGTTTAAACATAAAACAAATGGTATTTTCAAATCTATTTTAATGGAGACTATCAAAACCATTCCATAGCCATAAGGGAAAAATTCTGTCTCCATATCTGTTATGTATATCTGCATAAAATCTTCAGCCTCCAAGTCAAAGTTGCCTGTCCTTCTATCAATCCATCATTTTGAAAATAGAATATAGAAAGCCTTATTTTTTCACTTAATTTTCATTAGATTCTTGAGGGAATTAAAATAACACAATAATGGGCAAATGCTGCCACCACAAATCCAAATGACAGCAATGAATCTACTGACGGACGGAATTCGGCCAAAACTCTGCCGTAGAGTGCCAAGTACAGAGCAGACACCCATAAAAGTGCCCTTAGAGCTCGAGTGTGTCAGGTAGGGAAATAATCTACTTCCAATCCAGAGGACTATGCATTCCTTTAACGGCTGCTGCTGCCTGGTGCCCCCAGTGACAGACACCTCCACTCTCATCCAGGGGCTCCCTGCCCGGCTGTCAGCTGGGCAATCCTCGCCGGGTCAAAGGGCCCAGTCCACAGTCCTGCCAGGACACCTCTGGCCTCCCAGCAGGACTGGAGAGGCAGCAGGCGTGTGGGGCACCCCTCCCTTCCTCCGTGCACCCCGTGCCATTCACCTCTGCCCACAGACACACTTACAAAGATAGCTGACAACATATTGAGAGAAGACCTTCATAAAGCTTTTCCCTGGCACTTTCCAGAGATCTCTCCACTGCCAGTGAAGACCTCACCTTTCCCATCTTTAAAAGAAAAAAATTCAAAAAGATACTGTCATAGCAGGAGAAAATCCTGGCCCCTTCCCTTCTGCTTCCCCTCCCGGGTCCTTCCCCGTGGCTGCAGGTGGCTGCTGTGTGCCACAGGTTTTTCAGCAGGGTCTCTCTCTCGGCCCGATTCTCTCAGCTGGGTGGTAGAAGATCGCTCTGCCCAGGGGGGGCCCCGCAAGGGGAGCTCCCCTGCAGCCCCAGCCAGGGCCACAGCCTGAGCTAAAAGCGCTCAGGCACCCGAGCTCAGCAAAGCACCATCCTAGGGGTGGTGAAAACAGAGGCCCACAGCTGGCTCTGCTGGCCCCACTCCCCTCAAACCTTTGCTCGATTCCTGTTGTTTATTTGTGGACAGAGGCAAAACATGTTTTAAATTTGAATACGTTTAAATAAAATGCCATGTGGCTGCCAGCTTCTTGTTGATAAGTAAGTTCAGCTTCAGCCATGAGCTGAGGTTAGGCGGGAGGAATATTCTCATTCATGTTTTCCTTACAATTTCTTAAAACACCTCAAACCACAGCACCACATGAAAAGCACGAGGTGTTGGCTGGATTATTTATTGATAATTTTAAAATTACTTAAATGATTGGTCTGTATTTTAATGGGGTTTGCCTACTGCCCTGCTAAGTCCACAGCCTCACCTCCTCAACAGGTCAGACCATTGGTACATTTTGCCTTGCTGCAGGAAAGAAATATATCTTTTGCAATGACTTATTCTTTCCCTGGATGTTTCTTTGATGCAGGTCTATTGTTTCAGGGAAAACAAATGTATTCCTTTAGCAGGTTTGTGCCTTCAGTGGAATTTGTCTAAGGAGGTTCCACTGCACAAACACAAAAAGCCCTAATAGATGCAGGCTGGGGCTGCCGCATGCAGGCACATGTCAGGTTTGATGACTGATGGTACTTACACAGATTTACACAACAAAAAGTACATTAAAAGGACGTTAAGATTGTGAGCCAATGTCACAAAAGCGTGGAAATTCACATTTCAGGATTTAAACTTCCAATATTGACATGGAATGCTGAATATTAAAACAGGCTTCCATTAGAGAGAAGGCACTGAATAATTTTTAATCTAGACTATTAATTTCCTGAAATTTGTTGTTCTCCCTGCCTCTTAAGGCTTTCACATTTTTAATTAACTTTTTGTTGTGTCCTTGTCTTGTAATTTCTGAGTTGCTCCTCCAGTATAATTACATAATATATGCAGCACATGTGATAGCTTAATTGGAAATATTAACCACAATATGCACAGAAATCATAAAAAGCTTCACAAAACTTTGAGAGTAAATGTTTCTACAGCTTTAGCAAGTTTATAAATGGTTGCTTCCAGTATTATTCTCTAATAAAAACAATTACACCTAATGCCAGCCCAACCTGGAGTAGAATTAGGAATAAGGAGAAGAATAATTAGTACCTACAAAATCCCTATCACTGCAATGTTATTGGTTTCAGGTGGAAAAACAGATTTAGGCACAGGCAACCAACATTAACCACCCCCCTCTCTTTGATCCCCTGACCCCACTCCCCCCGGGTCTGGCATTATTCCTACAAACCCCTTTTGGATCCAAAGCTTTCAGATGTTGAATTGCTCTTAGGAGATGGGAAGCACTAAAATAAATAGGAACCGAAGGTGCTTAGAAACGTGTGCAGCCTGAAGGATACGAAGCTAAAAACAGGAAAATAAATTGTATTTTTGTTTGGGTTTTTTTTGTAGCATTCAAAAAGATTATTCCCAAGTTTATGCCAGGTTTTATCCTACTGTCAGCTCTCTCAGGCTATTTTACAAGACTTGCGAGAAAATTGTGAGCAAACCCAACGTGCTGTAACTTTAACTCGCAGCCTTGCTGCAGGAATATGCAAGTTAAACCAGTGGGTAAAAAACTCCCCCCATAATGACGACTTGCTCTGCTCTGGAAAGGGGCTGGGACAGAGAGAGGGAGAGGAGGACAGGGGGGAGAGCAGAGTGCAATGAGATAAAGCAGAAACTGCTATTTTGAATACAATTTATGCTTGCTAATTCCATTGCTATCCCTCCAGAAGTGAGGCTCCATCTCAAAGCATGCTGCAGCCATTTTATCTTCGCCAAGAAGGAACAGAAAACAGGGTTCTGCCTCAAATAACACAGAATATTGGTTCATGGGCTGATGGGACCTAAGCAATGGCTAATGAATTATTAAGATCAAAAGCAAATAAAAAGAGGAATTTTCTTAATATTTCAAGACAACTCTGTAACTGCAAGGCCAAAGGAGCTGCCTGGGTCCAGAAGTGCCCCCACGTTTTGGTGTTAGACCAGGATTGCAATTCATCAGCCCTTTGACCCATTATTCCAAGATACAATTGTTTCTTGGGTTCCCTATTTGCTGAATTTGCTCTCCTGCCTGCAGCAGCTTCACCTCAGATGAGCACAAACAGCGTCTCCCGTTCCCTTCCCCAGGCAGTGCCTGCCACCCTGCCAGGGCACGGAACACGACCCCGGCACGGGAGAGAACAGGCAGGCAACACAGGGCAGGCCACGGCCCGGGGAGAGGCCTCAGTGGTAACAGCACAGAGGCAGAGGTGGGACAGTGTGTAGGGTATGAAACACGGCTGGCAGAGAGATGTGTCCGTAATGCAGGACATGCCAGAGGCTCTCCAAGGTGCCAGTGACAGACCCTACACCAGCACAGAGAAGGACATCACCAGCACAGGCCCTTCTGACAGCGGCCAGGGCTTGGTGAGGTGTATTCCAGAGCCTGAGGAAAAGCATGTCTACCCATTTATCTGTTCCCTGAGTGGATAGTGAATGCACAGGTCTGATGTGCTCCAGAAAGAGTCCCAGTTCTGAGAGTGGCAGGGAGTGTATCAGAGATAAGGCTGCTGGTGAAACAATGGGCTTTTCTGGCTATATTTCAAGTCCCTGGATCAAAGTCCACTCTCCCCTTTTCAGGCACTCCTAAAACTGGGGTTTGAGAATCAGGAGAAGACCATTTGTACTGAAGGGAGTTGTCTAAGGAGTATCTCAGGTGGCTGAGCATTTTTTTCCCATCAGAAAGTAAAATGAACATGGGTTATTAGAAGGAATTGTCTTCCTCCTCATAAACAAAACTACACAAACGGACATTTGGACACAAGATAATCCAAGACATGACAAAAAAGAGTCAAACACTCCAACTGACTGTCTCTTCACTGTATGGCCCTGTTTACTTGGAAGCAACCTGGGAATCCTGACCTGAGCAGCTCCCAGAGCTGAAGCCTTTAAGGGGTTGCAATTTGGGGTTATCCTAAGAAACAGATTTCAGCCTCCACTCTGACTAAAGCCAGTGTTACCTGAACAGTGGCAAGTGCTCGTCATACTGAACTTCAGCAGAAGACCACTATCAGGAACACTAAAAGCCATGCTGTAGCCAACAAATTGTTATGGGCGAGCACGACAGCGTCCCCACGCTGCCCAGCCCCGGGTTTGGCTCCTTTCCCACACCGCCTCCATGTCCCAGCCGCAGACACCGAGTCGTCCTCCCCTGCAAGGCTGAGAAGGGCACTTTATTCTTTCCAGGTGTCCTGCCCTGGTTTATTTATGGACTCACTTTCTTCCCTAGTGTGAGAAACCCAAGCTTTTAGCCATCTGGGAAGGATTGGCATGACACATTTAGAAGAGGAAAAAAATTAGCAACGCTTTTTTCTCTCCAACCTTGGCTCACCTTATCAGCAGGGAATTTTCCAGAGCCTTAGCATCTGCCCCATGAGCAACAATGCACGAAGGCACTGGGTGCTGAAACATGGTCACACCTGATAAACCTGGGCTCTGACTTAGGATAAACCTCCCATGAG
The DNA here is from genome assembly GCA_032173965.1 of Sitta carolinensis. NCBI lineage: Eukaryota > Metazoa > Chordata > Aves > Passeriformes > Sittidae > Sitta > Sitta carolinensis. The sequence goes on from CM063292.1 coordinate 801,739, forward strand.
GAACACAAAGAAAGCCAGACTGGTATTTCTGTTCTCCAGGGCTTTGGCAAAATCACAAGCCGTACACTGCCCAGGAGCCATTTCATATCTTGCAGGCCTGATAAAGCCACCTTCTCCTGTTCCCAAGCCAGTGTGGTGGGGACAGGCAGGAGAGGTCCCCTTGCAGTACCACATCAACCCAAAATGACATCCAGCAGCTCCCAACAGCCCAGGAGCCTAGTAACCCTCCAGCTGGATGAATCTCATTTTTCAAATGGAAATGGCACAACAGAAAGAACCAGTTGTGCATCACCAGTGGCTCCTCCAGCTGTAAATTCACAGCAGCAGCAGGGGGTCCTTTTTTTGCTGTAACAGGGACACAGAGAACATGTTGCAGCAGCCTCATGAAGCCCAGAGTCCCAGTGGGACCAAACCCAGGCAAAGTTCAGTGGTGTTGGACGGAGCCCATGGGGCCTGTCCTCATCATCGAGCTCCTGCCCTTGGGCTGTTGGTCATCAGAAAGGTGACATGGGAAATGTGCCAGGAGCTCAGTTTTGAAACACAGAAGCATGAAGACCCTGGAGAAGTTGTTTCTTGAAAGAAAATTAATCTTGGATTTATCAAAATGAAGTGTCAGATACCTTTATGCTGATGCGAGAAAGATCCTACCCTGCTTGGTTAATGGCAGGTTATTCTTTTTCCTACGCTGTCAACTATTGTTACTGATTGTTAATAGCATTAATATTTCCATCACCTAATTTATTTCATTAATCCCATTCAAGTTTACCATTCCCAGCATATGAACTGTAAATAGCAATAATAATGCCATCAAGGTTAATATCAGTGATGCTGAAGGGTATTATGTAAAACACAGGCTGTGAGCGGCAGCGAGACAGGCGCCTATAAAACCTGCCCGCGCTAGCGGGGGGTGGGTTAAACAAAGGTCTCGCGCAGATTTACGGAATTGCGTTATCTTCTGGAAGAGGTGAAGATTTAATACCCAAAGCCTCCTTTAAATTTCCTATAATGTTCCTTTCTATCCCTTGACTGTAAAAATACAGCCAGAGACATCCATAAGGAATGGCATTTTTAGCTTAAATTATTAAAAGTCTAATAGTGGTTTCAGTTTGCTTCTAAAAGCAAAGGCAGTGGCAACAGACAGTTTGTCCCCTTTTAAATCCTGACGTGCAGGTGTTGGGGTGACTCCAAGCAGTGCAAGGAAAAGGTCTGTAACAGAGCACAGGACAAACAAAATTATGGATGTCCCCTGAAAGCCAAATGCCGGGTGAGAAGGGGGAGGCAGCAACCAGGGGACCCTGACAAGCGAGACAGCTGCAGTGCTAGCCATGGGGAGGTTTCTGGACACTGCTCCCAGGCAATTCCATGATACTGCAAACCTGGGGTGAGCACAGCACATGGCTGACTGAGAGAAGCAGTGATCCCAGCAGCACTACCATACCTGCAGTATTTATTACCTCAAAAAAGAAAATACATCTGCTACCTAAAGGCTTATCAGCAACTGAAAGGCTAGAATACTTCTACACATTCTCACAACTGGAAGGCTCACGGCCCCGAGGGGATGCGGGTCCTACGTGTTCATCACCGTCATATCCAGGTAACCCAGCACATCAGTGCCATGGAGGCCAAGGTGGGAAGCAGAGGGGAGCCCCCCAGGGACATCCCTGTTACAAACCCAGCAACCTCAGGAAATATTTGCTAATGTTGCTTTGTTAAGAAAGGGGGTAAAAAAGATTCAAGAATGAGAATTTAAATTGTACAACCATTTTGGGAGAATAAGAGAGCCGCTGGTAAAGAGACCCCTGAAAACAGGGGCTGAGGGAAAAGTGGGGAAAGGGCTCTGTTTGCCCCTCTGGGAAAATCCATCCTCTGGATGGATTTCTGGAGATAAAGAACAGGTTGGCTTCCTGCTCCCAGCCAGTGAAATTGAGTATTCACACCCCACTGGATTTGGGAGGAATTTGTAAAAGAGCCAGAGCTATAAAATACCTTTCTGCTCCTTTTTCATGGATGCTGCTGCTGAGGGTGCAGGAGTCTGCCAGGGCTGGGAATGGAAAAGGACGTTTGCCAGGGAGGATGGCTCCGTCCTGCGCTGGGAAGTGGCCCATCCACACAGACCCTCCTTTCTTTGTTACATCTGCCATGCCTTGAAGAATTAAATTAGATATACAAGGGGGAAAGAGAGAGGGAGAGAGGGAGAGAGGGAGGGCAAGGGAGGGAGGGAGGGAGAGAGGGAGGGAGGGAGGGTGAGAGAAGAAAAAAGGCTCAGGCAGGAATATATTTCCTATGTCTGGATAAGGGGAAGGATTCGAGGTAATTGCTTGCTTTTCTCATTGTTCTCAGCTGCCAAGCAGAGATTCATAGAGTGTCTGCAAAGATCTCTCTCTTTTTTCTTTTCCTTCTAATTCTTCACCCCCCTGAACCCCCATCTGTCCCAATCCCTATCCCTCCCCTTCCTCCTGCTTATTCCACCCTAGGAGGAAAAAAAAAAAAGTAATTTGTCTGTTTTATTTATGATGCAATGAAGGTATGCTGAACGCATCGGGATAACCTGACACTGGTCAAACTATCTGTCAGCAAAGAAGAACTGCCTTCATACTCCAGCGAGTGCATAATTTAACCATTTCTCTCCCGGAGGCCAACACCAGCCCATCCATTCCCAACACGAGGGTTTGTCACTGCTCCCTCCACGATCAAACCTAGGGTTGTTGGCAAAAACCAGCATTTGACATGTTTTCAATCAACCCTTTATCTTCTCATTTTCGCTAGTCATATACAGATTGTCTGCATGTAATAAAACTTCTCCTTGGAAAAATAGAAAATTATTTGAGATATTCAGATGAAAGCCAGGTCCCAAAACAAGATGGAACACACAAATCTGCCAGCTAGGAAACCAATTCAGGATGGATTTAGGACCCAGATAGAGCCAGACAATTGGATGCTGAGTATGGGGAAGAAATAGTAATGCCTCAGGTCTGAGAGAAGTACAGCTAATCCTTTCCTCCTGATGCACGGGGAGCAACGGCTTCAGCTCGGGGAGAAAATGCAACCCATCCAGTGAGCAGGGTGAGAGGGAAATGGGAGCTAAAGGAGGAAGAAAGCCAGAGGGAAAAGCAGAAAATATTAGCAAATTATATTCTGGAAGATTAGAAATGTGAACCCAGAATAAAAAATTTAAAATAAATAAAATTAACTGCGTATGGTTTTGTTGTTTGGGTTTGGTTTTTTTTAATTTTAAAAATTCCAGCCAAACAAAAATAATCCACAAAAGCCCTGTTGAAATGGGATGGAGCAAAAGAGGGGAAGGGAATTACTACTTTCATCCCACCATTATAAATTAGTCCCAATATCTTTCCATGACTCCCAGCACGGCACGGGGGGAACGTGTGAACACGCTGGTTGAGCCGGCGCCAAAGGGGCTATTTTCCAGCACGGACTGTGCCAGCGGTTCCCACCTCCACCAAGGGGACAGGGGATTCCCAGGCACTGCCCATATGCCCACAGCAGTGCTGGGAGTGAGAGCAGCTCCTGGTGTGAGACAGGAAAGGACTGGGCGAGTTTGAAGAGATATTCGGTATCACCATAACCACGGCCCTCAGGATTCGGCGCTGGCCATGTGTTCCTGCAGCGGGAAGCATTGCCAGGCAGCACTGCCTGAGCCTGGGGCTGAGCACACCCGCAGCATTCTGATGTTTAACAAACGACAGAAGAAAGTATAAAATAAATAAGAAGAGATTTTGCCCTCTAATGCGATGCATGCAAGAGGGATCAGGGCAGAACTCCAGGAAATGAGGGCTTTGACGAATAGCTGCTGCTCGGGATCTTATTTATTCCTGATACCCCAGCCCTCGCTGCCACAATCAGGAAAAGATTTTATGAATGGGAGTATCTATCCAAGAGGGAATGTAACATGGCAGGGAGGTAATAGGAAGGGTCAGGTGAAAGCCAAGAGGTGGCTCCTGGGCTGGGCAGTGACACTGCAGGATACCCCAGGGCCACTGTCCGGGGCCACTGTCCGGGGCCAGCCGCCTCCTCCCTTGGCCAGGCTGCTCACACGGATCTATTCCGGAAGGAGGGACTGCAGATTTCAATTCTGGTTTTATTCTGCATCCCTGAGAACCAGCAACTGGAATTCACATATATTTTCCTTTGTGAGATTATTTAGGAGTCAGTCCTTACAGCTATTTGTGCACTTTCCTATCAATATACAGGTATGAAACTCGCATTAAAATAAAAACAAATATATTTGGTGAAACATACAAACAGAGATGTAATTTGTATATGGGGAAGCAATTTATAAAGGATGAGATTCTGTAGCAGATCTATCAAAAACAGGCACATGCTGCTGTTTCTCCTGTCATTCAGGAAATCCCACATCCACACAAAAATTATGAACAACCACATTTTTCACAAAAAAATGCTGCCTAATAATTAGTATATTTGGGAATAAAAAGGAAGTCTTTTTTACTTCCTTGTTCACCTGTATTTTTTCACTAGGGAATGAAGAAATACCATGAAATTACAAGCAGCCACACTCCTTTTCATTCACAACAATTTTAAATATTAAAATACAAGTGGAGGTCAACCTGGCAGGCACAGATTTTATTGTCAAATCACAACTAAAGCAAAAATAAGTTAAAACAATTTAATTTTGTTAAGAAAAAGTATAATAAGACTGAAATATTCTGTGCCTGCTTTTAACTTGTACCAATTATTAAGGCTGAATCCTAAACCTGTGACCAGGACCCATATCTAGAACAGTTACATTAATATAAAGGCAGGAGCCTCAGTAACATCATCCTAATTACGACCAGGCTGAGTGCCCTCCTTAAATGCACAGGTAAAACCTACTGAAATAAAATTGCCAGTCTTTTGCAGTGACGAGGAAGGGGACTGTTCGGAACGCTGATTTCTGTCCAGGCTCTGGAAGTGTTGGTAATTTGTGTTTGCCAAAGCAGCCGGGTTATTCCGGTGCAGAGATGGGATCGCCTTTCCGTCTGCCCAGGGTTCCTACGGAAAGCTGACAACCCTCCTCCAGCAGCCCCTCAGTCAGGAACTGCTCTGCCATTTGGGGTTGCTTCTCTTTCACCTGACTGGGCTCCACAGAGCTCAATCACACATTTCAAAATGCATTGGAACGTCCTGAAACAAAATTTGGTATTAACAATATTTCTCCCATCCCTCCTCCCCATAACACTGAGCACGGATACACTGATAGGAGGGAATTTACTCAAAGCAGTAATATTTTAATCAGTAACCTAGAGCAAATGAAAATCATACTTCATAAAAATCATACTTTGTAAATTATGTTTGTTAAAACATATTTTGTAAAAAATCATCCTCGGTAAAATAAAAGAACTCTCATTCCATTTCAAAATTATCAATTTAGAAGAAAAGTAGAAAACATTTGCAGAGAAAAAAAAAAAAAAAGGCAAAAAAAACCAAACAAACAAAAACCCCCAAAACCAAAAAAACAAAACAAAACAAAAATACTAAATCAGGTAGCAAAAAGAAACTTTAAAAATAAATTCACAGTTCTCATCAGCAATGTAAAAATTCTCTGGAATATGGATTTCTATGACATCCAGACCTACATTTGCAGATCTGGCTCTGAGGATATTTTTGTTTACGTGCTCCTTTGCTATAATAAAAGCAAATAATAAAATGCTAGAGCTATTTACTGGAACACATCCATGGGGGTTTTTCCACGTCAGATGAGTGATGAGCATAGATGGTGCCAGACCATTTCTACCCGGGTTTAAAATAACCCTAAACAATTTCTATAATCTGTTTTCAAGGGCAGCTTGTTGGTAATATGAGATTTTTTCCACAAACTCCAGAATACTTAATTCCTAAACTGTTTTATCGTTTGGCTGCCAAGTATTTCTTTCTCAGAGAGGTACTTCAGAGCCTTGCACGGAGAGCTCTCGATACTTCCCTGGCTGAGCTCTGTGTAAGTCTGTCCCTTTCCCATAGAGAAGCATGGAGGAAGCACACGGAATAAAGGCTGCTGCCCAGCGCTGTGACAGCCCACGCTTGGGGCTGCAAACCAGAAATAATTCCCTGTATTTGCCCCACTCTGTCGGTTTTTCCCTTTCTGGGATGTTGCCTTAATTAAGGCTTTTGCCTCTCTCATCTCCATTGCTATTAAATTTTAACCCAGACACGCAGCCTTTCCTTTTTCCACCCCTTTTATGATTCCACTTACTGCAGCCCCCGGCCCCCCACGTCCCTCCAGCCTCTCACTCCCCACATTGGATTTTTTCCTCCTTAAATCTCGGGCTCTTCCCGCTGGCCTTGTGCACTACCGGGGAATCATTTGCTTTCATAATTTACATTTTTTTCTCTCCATCTCTCAGGGTTTGGCAGGGGATGCTGCCGGACGCAGCCTCACTGCGGGTGCCGTTCGTGGATGGCGAGTGCCCTCTGCAGGAAAACACCCCCAGCCAGGAAAAACCCTTGGAAATCGGGGAAAACAGGACCAAAGAACTCCTGCTTGGTTACGATTTTTACTCATTTCATTCTTACACAGACCATCAGTACTGCTGGTCCCGGAGCTGAACCTCCCCAAGCTGCTCCATCGCTCCCAGCCCCACGGCCACATCCCAGCTCATTCCATATGGAACCAGATCCAAGAAGGGTTTTCCTTTCTCAGGTAATGTTTTCTGGCAGGCTCTAAAATCTCTGCCACATTATTTCAGAGCACAGACATACAGGATTCCTGCTTTTGCTGCAGCAAAGTTGTGCAGGATAGATTTTTTATTAGTTTTTCCCAAAAAATAAGCTCCTTAGGAAATTCCAAATCAAATCCTGCTCAGACTCCTGTCCAGAACAACAGCCTTTGCTGTGAGTACCCTGTTCACTCTCCTTTTTTAAACAGCAAATTATGATTAGGTTTTATATATATATATTGATAGAATCAATGCAAAACATTGGCTGGGAGAAAGCTCAAGTGGCAGACCTAAATCAAATAAAAAATAAAATAATAATTTAAAAAACCCAACAAAGAGAACACTTTTAAGGCAGGTCTCTAACCAGGGCCTCCTGAAAGCCTTTTCACCAAAGGCCAGGTCCCACACAGGGATTCCTGCTGCCATGGCCATCCCCAGCCACGACCCCAAGCCGTGTATCTTGTGGCAGAGGGTGGGATTAGGAAACAAACCCTTCTCTAAAGAAAAAGCATTTTGAAAGACCTCGTCCTCTCCAAGAGCTAATAATGCCTGTGCAGCACAATAGGCATCGCTCACCGTGCCACGGGCAGACTCCCAGGCTCCTTTCTCTGTCTCCCCCTTTTTTAAGGATATCACTTATGCAAACCTCACCCGGCCTCTGCCTCGAGATTGTATATCAGAGCAGCAGGGGGGCTGATGAAGTGCTCATTTTTTTACATCAGTCTTATAAATTGCTCTCCCCATTAATTGTTTCCATGGAAACAATGCATTTGGCTTGGATGGGGATCCTGAAAAATTTTTAATGGGATTCTTAAAAATGTGCAGGAAGCAGGTGGGGGGTAGAGGAGGTGCTCTCAAACACCCTCAAAATAGATCCAGACTAAGTTCTACCAACATATGCTGTTAATTGCTTGTGGCCCAAAGCTGCCGAGCCTGGAGTCAGTTGAGGATCTGAAAACATTATTCAAATGACCAGGAAAAAAAAGCACCAAAAGGGCAAGTACAGATTACGTGACAGCAGAGATGAGAATTTCCAAACACCTCCTGGCAAAACACAGCCATGAGACCATGACCAAATAACAATTCTTTAATGTCACAGCCTTAACTAATAATTTAAGCATGAGCAGTCCTTGATAACCCATCAGATCCTCCAGCGAACGCGGTGCTCCACGCGGAACCGCCGTGCTGACAGGGACAGCAGTAGCGACACGGCCGTGCACACCCACCTTCCCCTTCCCCACTCTTCCTACGCCTGAGAGGATTTTTCTTTTAATTTTTTTTTTCCCCAGCAGGGAAAGTATTTGTATTACAGGGTATGAAACTAGTCCAACATGCAAGCTTATTTAATTTGGAAAATGTGTGGCTAAATGCCACTTGTTATGGGATTAGTTAACAGCTGCAAGTCTGCTACTGTGGAAAGAATTTTTTTCAAGAAAAAAAAAAAAGAAAGAACAGGATTTAACTGCAAGCTGCTATGTGTTGTCTCTCAACGTTCTGTGTGGATTTTTGAGTTCCAGCGGGTGCCTCAGCTCTCAGCGGAGTTGTCCTCGCTGCACTGTCGGCTGAAGCCATCTACGCTTCCACTAGCTCCTCCCAAGCAGGGAGTGTTAGCAGCGAGCCTGGAACCCGGCCCCGGAGCTGCCCGGCATGTTCAGAGGAGCCAGCCCAGCCCCATGGTGTGATCAGCAGCAGCTCCGGCCTCATTCCAGCACGGCCGGCTCTGCCCAGCCACCCTCTGCCTTCAGTCACAGACACCCACAAGCGTCAGGTTACTGGCAGCTCTCAAGTTAGACCTCCAGCTAATCCCGCAGTGCAGACAGGCTCTAAATTACTTGTTAAAAATCCTGTCCTCGCCCTGAGTGTCCTCTGGTGTCCTCCATCACTAAGTGCTGCTAATGAAGGAGCAGATCATCTTTAACACATCAGTCACACAAGCCAAACCCACCAGTCACTTTATTTTCCATGACCTCCCTGCATGACCAGAACAGACATTTCCATGCAGATGCCAAGAAGCAAGTTCCTAAATCATAATGTGCTCCTCCCAGTCCTAAAGTGCTTCTCATTAGTATCCTGTCGCTGCCCTCTTTCCTACTCAGGAACTCTTAGAATCCTGGAACGGTTTGGGTGGGAAGGGACCTTAAAGTTCATCCAGTTCCACCCCCAGCCACGGGCAGTGAAACCTTCCACTATCCCAGGCTGCTCCAAGCCCCAGTGTCCAACCTGGCCTCAGCCACTGCCCAGGATCCAAGGGCAGCTTCTCCAGAGCTGAGGCCTTTTGGCAGCCACAACTGTTGGGTATTAACCACAAATCTGGTGCTTGGTTCTGGGCTTAAGGAAGGACGAGCCACACCAGGAGCTGAGAGGAGCAGCCACCTCCCAGGGAAGAAGCTGCTGCAAATCCTTGCCTTGGAGAGGTGTGAGGAGGAGGATGGCTGGGAGGGGAGGAAACGCACTGCTGAGCACAGCAGAGGCTGCTCAGACAGTGTCACTTCCCATTCCAAGCTCTGTGTCTCACTGCTGCTCAACCTACAGCACAGGAGTCCAAAAGGTTTTCATGGCAAAAGATGTAACAAAGGACATAAATCTGTTTGTCACCCCCTATGACAGATGTGATTATCTTTGCAGATGTATCTTAGTGAATCCACTGCTCTGGGGGGCAGGAGGACTTTGTGCTTCTGGGCACAAAACGCTCGAGGCATCCAAGTGAGCCACAGCAGGGAGGGGGACAAAGGGGTTGGCATCAAACCCCTGAAAAATTGCCTGTGCCTGCAGCTGTCTCAGATCAGTCATCTCTGTGCAGAAGCCAACGTGTGCTACTCCCAAGGCTTTGGGGGGCTTTTTCCAGCCCTCAGAAGTCTGGAAGTCCATCTCTCCACCTTAGAGCTTCTAACAGAAAGCACAAATGGGGATTTCTTCAAGAAAACTTGAAGAAGGTGCTTTTCAGCCTGTCCTTGGAGCAGAGTCGAGTCTGTGCAAGGTCTGGGCTCACCAAACCCCATGTATTAGCTCCAGCCAGTCTCTGCAGAACTGGTGCCATCTATCCTAGCTGAAATTTTGTTTCAACCCTGTATTTATTCCCGTAATTAAAAGCAACAAAAGATATTCATATCACATGGCAGGAAAATTCCTCTTTGGCTGTTTTCTTTGGATACCATAACCCGATTACTTTCATGTCACATGCACACAACAAATGATCACACTGTGCTGACACACACCCGCAATTACGTGGACACAGATGGATGTCACGTGGCGTTTTTTCTGCTGGAAGTGATACCCTGTAAGGGGGAGGACAGAGGTAACTGGACCAAGTTTCTTAAAAGCACATTTCTGTTACACCAGTGCCAAATCCTTGGCCACAGCCTGGGCCAGTGTGCATCTGCTCAGCACAAACAAGTCCAGACTGTGCAGGAAAAAGCTTTTTCCTTGTTTTAGATCGCCAAACCGGAGGTCCCAGCCAGGCTCCCCTGTGGCTGCACACGCCTGGAAAGGGAGCGAGTGCAGGACGATGGGGTGTGGTGGCTGCCGGCAGCGTGTGCAGGCGGAGGCTGCGCCTGCAGCTTTGTGCTCAACGGTCCCAGCGGGCTTGTAATGCTGACGAGCACGTTGTGGTGAGACAAGGTACCAGCAGAGGGGCTGGGAAAGGCCTTTGAAAGAGCTTTAAAAAGCACTGGAGATAAAAGCTACACATACGCATTTTAAGTGTATCAATATCTCACTCACAGTGATGAGCAGCAAACCAGCCCAGGGTTCCTGGCACTTTACAGGGCTGCATAAAGTGGATTTGCCATTTCAGTCAACAAATATAATTCCCCCAGTAAAATTTTAAATAAGTGGGGCATTATGACTCTTTTCACCAGCAAGGCTCCCAAAGTTACGTGTGAATGCTCAAGCAAGCACTCCCAGCCCTGTGTCCCTGGGTACGTCTTTGCACAGCACACACAGGGAGAGTCCCTGTCCTGGAAAGAGCATCAGCACGTCGGAACTTCAGACACATCCCCAGCTCCACTGGGACCTGCACGCTGCAAATGCTACAAGTGGAAAGCAGCATGCAGAAGGAAACTGTCATTTCCTTCATTCCCTTTATCTTAAAAGGGCCCAGACTGGGTAAATTCTGCTTCTCATAACTCTACAGCAAAATTTTAGTTTTCTGTGATTCCTTTTAAAAAATGACAGAACAAAAATCCTTGTTTCCAAAGCTGGAGGTCTGCAGCCTCCCTTCACTGGGGGGGAAGCTAGTGAAAGTTTTTTCCATTTGTCCACATTTAAAGCTGGGTCCACTTCAAGAGAAACAAGTGAGAATTGGGTTTTACTATTTCAGAAATGAAAGGTATTTACCCTCAAGACAGTAAAAGATCTTTTAAACCTTGCTGATGCAGAGGAGGAAATGGGAAGTTTACAAACGTAAAGCGCCAACACTGCACACCCCACCCCGCTCCTGCCCGGGTATGGAGTTCACTGAAATCGATACAATTTCTCACCAGCACAGCCACACATCAAATACTATGTCTGCATCTCTTATCAATGCAAAAGTTGCCTTCTAGAAGAAAAGACTCCTCACAGCAAATTCAAAGTTTGCCCAGTTTAAAAATTATTTCATAGAATCATGGAATGGTTTGGGTGGGAAGGGACCTCACAGCCCATCTTGTTCTACCCGCTGCCATGGGCAGGGTCACCTTCCACCAGCCCAGGCTGCTCCAGCCCCAGGCTGGCCTGGGGCACTGCCAGGGATCCAGGGACACCACAGCTCCTCTGGGCACCTGTGCCAGGGCCTGCCTGCCTTCACAGGGAACAATTCCTGCCCAAACTCCCATCCATCCTGCCCTCTGGCAGAGGGAAGCCATTCCCTGTGTCCTGTCCCTCCATCCCTTGTCCAAAGTCCCTCTCCTGAAGCCCCTTTAGGCACTGGAAGGGGCTTTAGGGTCTCCCTGAAGCCTTCTCTTCACCAAGCTGAACAATCACAATTGTCTCAGCACTTCCTCAAAAGGAAGGTGTTCCATCCCTCTAAATATCTTGGTGACCCTCTTTTCTCCCACCTCATGAAGTCACACAAAGCAAATCCCTACTGCTCACGAGAAAAAACGAGAACTATTTGCTAGAGCCCTGATAATGTTTAAAAATATATAGTCAAACATCATGCTAAGTGGAAGCCTGATAAAGGAAAGTCCATCTCTTACACTAACCTTCGAGGTAAAATTAATAATTAATTAGTAAAGCCAGGACATGGAATGATTGCTATCAATATTTTAATGCTTTTACTGCTAATTTCATTCTCGGTCCGTGTTCTGCTGCTGGAGAAGCAAAAAGCTGCGTGTGCGCTTTCAGCGCAGCCCCGCCCCAGGGCCAGCGCTGGTGGAGCAGTGTCACCCACAAGGGTGTCCCAAAGGTCCCTGCTGCCAGAACCCGAACCCAGTGTCCATGCTCTGTGACACGTGTCCGGCACCAGCACGCTCCAGCCTTCCAGCTCCCAGCCAGGGCCACCCCACGGAGCCGGCACGCAAAACCAGGGCGGGTTTAATGGAGATAAGCAAAATGCAACTGGAATCTTCCCCAAGCATTAGAAATATCTACTCCCTCTCCTACAACACAGCAAGAAAAACTTTGGCCCAAGAGGAAAATTGCTGGTAAAGTTGTGAGGAGGTGATTCCAGGCGGGTGCCAGGGCCCAGGAGCAGAGAGCAGGAGAGGGGCAAAGGAAGGGAAATGAGTGCTGCCCTCACTACTGGAAGGCAAAGTGTGTCCTGCCTGCTTTATTTACTCTTTATTAGTCTAATGAGGCTGTTTCCTGGGAGCTTAATTACCATAATAGAGACAATTCCTTTCTTAACCCTCTTTACAGGCTGGAAGAGAAAGAGCCTCCGACAGAGGAATGCGGAACATGAGCAACAAGCAACAAGCAACGCTGTGTTTGCCTCAGCCCGAGCAGAGCCCCCGCACCTCAGGCACGTGGCCACGAAGCTCCCCCGGGGGGGTCCCTGCCGGGGGGGTCCCTGCCGGGGGGGTCCCGGCCGGGCTCCACCGCCCACCCTCACCCAGCACCCGTGAACGGCCGAGCGGGAAGGCAGCGCCGCAGAGCTCTGCTGCAGAAAAATTAAGAGCACATGATTAATGCTACATAAAATGTGTGGGTTCCCAGCCCTTTGAAATCATACCTCTTCATCATTTCCATTTACAGTTTACTAATGAAATTAGATATGGTAAAGGGTTCCTTTCTTTCTTTTTTCCCTTAAATTGACTGTACATTTTTTTAGAGTTAAATCGACATATTTTCCATTCCATATTCAGTAAGGAATCAGACAATTAAATGTGAGGGTTTTTTTTCTGCTGCTGCTAAGAGATATTTCCATGGTGTTGCCATCATAAATACAGCAATTTACTGTATTAGACTTACATGTCTGTTACTCTGCACAACAGATACAACAGATCAGATTAGAACAAGGTAAAGAGGCAGCAAGGATGAAAAGCACCTAAGAGGAGAAAAGACCTAAGAGGAGAAAACACAGGATCTGAAAAGCCACAGCAGAGCTGTGCTCACCCAACCACAAGGCTCTCCCAGCCCACTTTATCCACAGCTACACAATCCAGACAACACCCTGCAAAAGCAATTGCAAAACCCAGAATAAATCTGAGCCAGAGTTCAGAACCCAAAGCAAAAAATCTCTGCCTAATTTTGTTCTAATCTAGCCTCACAGAAGGGATAAGGCATGAAGTCCTGATTCCTGGGCACCATGGTGTTGATGACAGGAAGCCATTAAAACATCACTGTGAGGTCACAATCCAATTAAATGAGGCCAGGGGCAAGGGTCATGCTGGTGTGACACAGGCACAGTGTCCAGGTGAGTTACACATGTGCTGTGTCCAGGTGTGTTACACACGTGCACCGTGCCCAGGTGAGTACCATGCCATGCCTGTGTGTTACTTGCATGCCGTGCCCACAGCAGCCCCTGCTCAGTCCCTCCCAGGACAGCTCTCTGGCATTGCTGGCCTCTGGGACCACTCACTGAGCAACCATCAGGAGGCAATTCTCAGATTCTACTCTTTAAAAACATGGGGGGGACGGGTGTTTATACAGCTGTCACCTTAACTAACACTGGAACTGTAAAATGCAGGTGAAATGAAATAACTAAAGGCATTTCCCCTGAAATTCTGATCGCAGAGTTGCCCCAAGAGCAGCAGGATTTGGGAGCCTCACATTCCGACACTGCATGTTTAGATGAATGCTACCTTTTTTGCAGCGCAGTTTGAAGGTTTGGGCTTGGCAGTAAGAAACTGCACTCTCACTAAAATTCATCCATGGATATCCCCTTTGAACGCTTCTTGGATGGTTATTTTCACTAACATTGTGTTTATTAGCAGAACAGAGGGAGGACTGTAAAGCAGGATCACGGAGAGTTTGATTTCCAGGCAGTGATGAATGGCGGGGGAGGCCAGGTCACCCGGCTGCAACATCAAAGGGGCGACTGAACCAGCAGCACACTTGAAGTTAGTTAAAATGCCATCACCATTTTCTGAGTTTTGCTTTTTTCTTACATTTAAAGAAATTATATTCCCTAGTGCTGGCCTCAGCCATTATTTCCAGGTCTCTGATGATACCCAAGACTCTATAAAGGCATTACCTGCTGGCATGCCAGGGAGGATTAGCCACATGGTTTAATTGTGATACGATGCACTCCTGTCCTCGCCATGTCATTTAAAGAGCTTCAACAATGCGCTCTATGCACTTTCCCGTGGGCCTGCCCCATCCAAAGGAACCAGGATTAAACTGACAAGGAATTTGTGTGGATCTGGTTCCTTTTGGGCTAAAACTGGACAGATTCTTTCAGAGCTCTGCCCTCCTTTTCTGTCAACAGCGAGTGAGGAACCATGTGTTCTTGGGTAGCACGTGGCAAAAGAGTCAGGTCCTAAGCCTCAGAGCTGAACCAGACACGGGCTAAAGACATACACTTGTCTACTATATATGCACATAATTAGCAAAGGTAAAAGCGGTCTCAAACTGACTACTAAGTACAAGATATCCCGGACTGCTTTGGGTTGGAAGGGACCTTAAAGTTCATCGAGTCCCACTTCCTGCCCTGGGCAGGGACACCTTCCACTAGCTCAGGTTGCTTCAAGACCCAACCTGGCCTTGGGCACTGCCAGGGATCCAGGGGCAGCCATAGCTGCTCTGGGCACCAGTGCCAGGGCCTACCCACCCTCACAGGGAAGAATTGCTCCCCAACACCCCAGTTAACCCTGCCCCCTAAATATGTGCAGTCAACATACCTAAATAATTAATACGTGCGTTGAATGAACCAAATCCTCAGTCAAGCCTTTCTAAAGGCGGGGGGAACACAGAAAAGACCGGCGGTAGATCACACTCACCTGCTGGGGGCTCTCCTGCGGCCGGCCCCCTCGCTGGCTCCTCCGTCAGCGGGCTCTGCCTTTCCCCGGCGTGTCCTTCTGGCAGTTCTCCTTTCCTGGAGAAACGGACCTGTCCTTAACGTGTCCATCCCTTCCATCGTGACGGTTAAACAGTAAAAGTCGTTCATGTTTGGAATTAACCAGCTCTCGTCTGCGCCACGTTCCCACAGCGCCGAGCTCGCTCCAACACCGACCGCTTCCAATGGCTCGGAGCGCGGCGCGTGTCCCCTCACGGCCCCGGCGCGCGTCCCCTCACGGCCCCGGCGCGCGTCCCCTCACGGATCCGGCGCGCGTCCCCTCACGGATCCGGCGCGCGTCCCCTCACGGATCCGGCGCGCGTCCCCTCACGGATCCAGCGCGTGTCCCCTCACGGATCCAGCGCGTGTCCCCTCACGGCCCCGGCGCGTGTCCCCTCACGGATCCGGCGCGTGTCCCCTCACGGATCCGGCGCGCGTCCCCTCACGGATCCGGCGCGTGTCCCCTCACGGCCCCGGCGCGCGCCCTCCTCGTGCCCCGGCGCGCGCCCTCCTCGTGCCCCGGCGCGTGCCCTCCTCGTGCCGCTGGCAGCCGCTCCCGCGCCGCGCGCTGGCCGGGGGCACCAGGGGGCAACCTCTGCCCGGGGAGCGGCGCGGCCGGGCCGGGCCAGCCCGGGCGGCGCACGGCGGGACGGATAAACGCTCTCGGTGAGCGCAGAGCCCCGCGGCGGGCGGCCCGCAGCGCCCCGCGCTCACTGCTCACAGCAGCGCTGAGGGCCGGGGCTGCAGGGACGAGCACCACACGGGTGTGACGCCTCAGAGAACGAGGGCAGCGGGGTCCCGAGCAGGGGAGGAAGCGAGGGGAGGCTCGACTCTCTCCCTAATAAATTTTACCTACTTTTCACACATTGACAATATTAGGAAGAAAGAACAAAACAAGTTTTTTAAAACCCAACCTTCGCTAAAAAGGCTTTGGGAGTCACAAAATCCCGAATAGTTGGAAGGGACCTTAGAGCTCTTCTCATTGCACCCCCTGCCATGGCAGGGACACCTCCCACTGTCCCAGGTGCTCCAGCCCCAGCCTGGCCTGGGACACTGCCAGGGATCCAGGGGCACCACAGCTGCTCTGGGCACCTGTGCCAGGGCTGCCCACCCTCCCAGGGCACAATTCCTGCCCAGTATCCCATCCATCCCTGCCCTCTGGCAGTGGGAGCCATCCCCTGTGTGCTGTCCCTCCATCCCTTGTCCCCAGTCCCTCTCCAGCCCCCCTGGAGCTGCCCTGGCCCAGGAAGGGGCTCTGAGGTCCCTGGAGCTGTCTCCTCTCCAGGTGAGTGCAGCACCCACCCAGGAGCGGGCTGGGCTCCCCGCAGTGCTGCCCTTCACGGCAGGTGTCGGAGCACGGCGGGGACATGCCAGGCACGCGGAGTCCCTGTGCATCACCAGCTTTCACGGAGCACAAGGGGAGCACAAAGTCTAGAAGACATGCCCAGGCCATAGTGTAATGCTGGACATTCCTCTGTGTCAGGCTTTCCTAAATTATCTCCTGGGTAAACAACCTAAAAACAGCCTCTGTGCTCTGATATACACCGGCTTGTTTCCCTGGGCATTTTGCCTGGGCAAAGAACCCAGGCCTTTGTCCCAGATTTTTATCTGAAGAATTGCATATATTTATCCAGGCTGGTCCAGCCTGACCCGGGCTGCAAGGGCCCAGCCCTGCCCCCTTCTCCTCCCTCTCTGCAGTGACAACAAATCCATCGGCACTGTGTTCACCCAGCATTATCTTATCAAACAGAGAGGGGGGATAATATTGATCCTTTTCTCCGATTTTAAAAAAAGGGTGAGGGGAAAAAAAAAGAAAAAAAACAAGAAGGGGAAAGCGGACAAAGAGAGGCGAAATCAAACCCCTGAGCAACAAAGGAAGAAAACCAGGTGGAAGACGGGAATTGTTTTCTGAAGGCCAGCTAAGTGGAGAATTGAAACGAGGGAGGCTCTGCGAGAGGACTGGGGATGAAAGGGAGTGAGGGTAAGAAACACAGGGGCTATATAAGTCTGAAAATGGCTAGAAAGAACAAGGGAGAGAGGAGACAAGAATGGAAAGCTCTGATGTTGGCAGGAAATGTTGTGATTCTAAAGATGAAACAACTTGTGGGGAAAGAAATTGGGAAAAAATACCCCTGTGTATTTCCTCGGGTGAACTGGAGCAGCAAATGAAGCGCGGCAGAGGCAGCTGCCGGACAGTGCTGGGCAGGAACAAGGCGGCGCAGCGTCCTCTGAAGGAGAATTCAGGGCTAGGAAATTACATCCCTTCACAGGGCCAGGAGTTTGCCAAGCCTGCTCCAGCTGCAGCTGCAGCTGTGGCTTAAGAACCCGAGCAGGAGGCCCATCCCCTGTGGCAGGACTATTTATTCTCTGGCCATAAGATTATGGTCACAAGGGGAATGAGGAGAAGACGAGGCTGGAGAGATCCTTAAAACTGCCAGACTCAGGTGAAATGAGTAATAAGGGACATCCGTGGAGTCTGGGAAGAGAAACCCAATGGCGTTCTTACTTATCTAGGAAATGATTACAGAAAAGTTTATCGTGCGTATTTTCACTGTCCCCTGCATGTTGGGGCTCTTAATTCCTTTGGATTGGAGCCAGTGTGTTAGGAAAAAAATGCTGGGGAGAGGGAAGGAATAGATTTACTAGAAAAAAACTGCATTCCTTCCAACCTTTCTGCAGCTTCTTAAAAACATACAAAAAGCCTCCTTCAAGCTGCTCAGTGCCATACCAATTTCCTGTGTAGACCTGGATATTAGTATATGTTTTTCTGTGTCTCCGAAGTTTCCCAAGTTACCTAATGCACGCTCAGCATGGAGCATTTTTAAATGAGTTAGTCTTTATTGAATTATGATTTCCAGCAGTCACTAATAACAAAATTCAAATTGCTCCAGCAGACGAGGATTTGAAGAATGCTGAGAAGAAACTGAGTTTTTAAGAGACTCTAGAAGAGCCACCCACTGCTTGTGTATAGTAACCGTGAGCCTCTCAACGGAATACTTCAAATAGTTAATTAGATTTGCTAAAAAAATAATAAAAAATCAGTCATTAGGCGTTCCCACTCTGGAGACACTGAATAAAGGCTGTTACTTGCACACCTACGGCTCTGGCAAAAATGAAGCTAAAAATAGGGGGGGTTTAAATAAAGTTTCAGGTTTTCCTCACACTGTCCCTGCAGTGAGCA